>JAABKJ010005677.1:8304-22761 GCA_011634705.1 Andricus grossulariae | reverse complement strand
TCGAACTTGATGTATTTTCACGCTGCCCCCTTCCCGTCGAACTTAACGAATTTTCACGATGCACTCTTCTCGTCGAACTTGATGGATTTCCACGCTGCACTCTTTTCGTCGAACTTGATGGATTTTCGCGATGCACTCTTCTCGTCGAACTTGATGTATTTTCTCGCTGCCCCCTTCCCGTCGAACTTAACTAATTTTCACGATGCAATCTTCTCGTCGACCTTGATGGATTTTCACGATGCACTCTTCTCGTCGAACTTGATGTATTTTCACGCTGCCCCCTTCCCGTCGAACTTAACTAATTTTAACGATGCAATCTTCTCGTCGAACTTGATGGATTTTAACCGCGCTCTCTTCTCGTCGAACTTGATGTATTTTCACGCTGCCTCCTTCCCGTCGAAATTAACGAATTTTCACGATGCACTCTTCTCGTCGATCTTGATGGATTTCCACGCTGCACTCTTTTCGTCGACCTTGATGGATTTTCACGATGCACTCTTCTCGTCGAACTTGATAGATATTCATTATGCAATCTTCTCGTCGAACTTGACGGATTTTCACGATGCACTCTTCTCGTCGAACCTTATTAAATTTCACGCTGCCCTCTTTTCGTCGAACATGATGAATTTTCGAGCTTCGCTCATCTCTTCGAACATGATGAATTTTCCTGCTGCCCTCTTCTCGTCGAACTTGATAGATTTTCACGATGCACTCTTCTCGCCGAACTTGATAGATTTTCACGATGAACTTTCTCGTCGAACTTGATGTATTTTCACGATGCACTCTTCTCGTCGAACTTGATGGATTTTAATGATGCACTCTTCTCGTCGACCTTGATGGATTCTCGCGAGGTACGCTTCGCACCGAACTTGATGAATTTCCACGCTCCCTCTTCTCGTCGAACTCGATGGATTTTTACGGAGCACTCTTATCGTCGATGTTGATGAATTTTAACCACGCTCTCTTCACGTCGAACTTGATGTATTTTCACGCTGCCCCCTTCCCGTCGAACTTAACTAATTTTCACGATGCAATCTTCTCGTCGAACTTGATGGATTTCAACCACGCTCTCTTCTCGTCGAACTTGATGTATTTTCACGCTGCCCCCTTCCCGTCGAACTTAACGAATTTTCACGATGCACTCTTCTCGTCGAATTTGATGGATTTCCACGCTGCACTCTTTTCGTCGAACTTGATTGATTTTCGCGATGCACTCTTCTCGTCGAACTTGATGGATTTTGACGATGCACTCTTCTCGTTCAACTTGATGAAATTTCACGCTGGACTTTTTCGGTTGAACTTGATTAATTTCCATGCTCCCTCTTCTCGTCGAACTCGATGGACTTTCACGATGCACTCTTCTCGTCGAACTTGATGTATTTTCACGGTGCCCTCTTTTTGTCGAGCGTGATGAATTTTCACCATTCCCTTTTTTCTTTGAACTTGATGAACTGTCACACTGCCCTCTTCTCGTAGAACTTGATGGATTTTCACGATGCACTGTTCTCGTCGAACTTGATAGATTTTCACGATGCACTATTCTCTTCGAACTTGACAGATTTTCACGATGCACTCTTCTCGTCGAACTTGATTTAATTTCACGCTGCCCTCTTTTCGTCGAACATGATGGATTTTCACGATGCACTCTTCTCGTCGAACTTGATGAATTTTCACGGTGCCCTCTTTTTGTCGAGCTTGATGAATTTTCACCATTCCCTTTTTCCTTTGAACTTGATAAACTGTCACACTGCCCTCTTCTCGTAGAACTTGATGAATTTTCACTATGCACTCTTCTCGTCGAACTTGATGAACTTCTACGCTGCCCTCTTCCTGTCGAACTTGATGAATTTTCAAGCTGTCCTCTTCTCGTAGAACTTGATAATTTTTCACGCTGCCCTCTTTTTTTCAAACTTGATCAATTTCCACGCTGCTCTCTTCTCGTCAAACTTGATGGATTTCACGATGCACTCTTCTCGCCAAACTTTGGTAAATTTCTCGCTGCCTTTTTTTCGTCGAACTTGATGAATTTTAACTCTGCCCTCTTTTCGTCGAACTTGATGGATTTTCACTATGCACTCTTCTCGTCGAACTTGATGAATTTTCCTGCTGCCCTCTTCTCGTCGAACTTGATAGATTTTCACGATGCACTCTTCTCGTCGAACTTAATTAAATTTCACGCTGGAAATGGGACGATGGTTGAAAGGAAGAAGCGGTTGTGCAAAGCGTTCGGCGAAGTGATGCGTATGTGAGATTTCAGATTTTTAATGTATCATCTACAATAATTAATAAAGGTTATTTTTTAATTTTGGCACTAAGCAAACTAAAAAGATTGGTTGTTCAAATCTGCAACAGCCTAATAGACCTGAATACTCTCCAAAGAGATAAGGTGCGGATTAAGACGACAAAAATGGAGAGGACGTCGTTTGAGGAGTAATCGTTGGCTCCAATTATAACAAAACTACAGGACGTCAGACTCGAAGATTTTTTATGCACAACGAGAATAAATAGCATTTGATTCAACCCTTTGAGGTTAATGTCTCTCATCCTGTCGAAAAATAAATTTCTGATTTTGAGAATATGGCTACTCTGTAACAATGGGATGATCTGCACAAGCTGATTTTTACAAAGGACTCACTTGAAGGAGTTACGCAGTTACTTATTGAGAGTGAAAAGAATGAAAGAAAGTGACATTATCGAAGCAGATACAAAGAAGGACGTGACTGTATAGAAGTATTTTTCAATTATTGCAAGGTTGCCTGCTACAGGTGAAATTGAAACGGAAGCTCCTAGCCACTACGTGATAGATGGGATAGACGATGAGGTACTTGACAAATCTATTATTTTTGGGGCAAACACTTTCAAGGTATTCAAGAAGATGATGAAAGCCTACGAGAAAATCAGAAAGAGAAAACAATGGGGGATTTGAAGGCACGACACCTAAAATGGAATTGTTTTACAAATAATGCAAGCGGGATGGAACTAATTAACGCATGTTTAGGCTTTTGCGTTCAAATTGCTGCTCATGAACTCCCTACTCATTTACTCAAATTTGGACGACTTTGTGCGCTTGACTTATTCTTACCAAAAGACATTAGAAACTATAATAGACCTTTAACTCTTCAAATTTTTAAGGGTTCATTCTACTATCTCACTTTTGAAAAATCAATTTTTTTTAATTTGCATTTTTCGACAGCATATATATTCAGAAATATCATATCAAAATTTCATGCAGAAATTCGAAGCTGTTCTATACTTTGGAGAGCTTGGAGCAAAAGCGCGTTAAGGTCTGAGCGCTTGAGTAGAGCACCTGAACGCGGATGCTTATGTTTCAGTTTTGGCAATTGTTTTCTATGCATATTCAGAATTATCGTTGTTCATTTTTAAATGTGTATATGTGAAAAAAATATTGCATATTTGAGAATTTGTACGAAGCAGGGATCGCTGATGAAGTGTAAGTAACTTTTTCTTACAATTTTCATGTTCTGAAAACTTCAAACGCGTTTTTCTCAAAACAACGTTTTTGCACTCTGCGTGCACGATTTCCAAAAAAGTTTTCAAACGATTACTTTCAAATTTGCTTTGAGACAGCATACATTAACGCTGAAAATTTTACTCAATTATATAAAGCAGTTGCGGAGAAAAAAATTCTTGAAAATCATCTTTTTTTTGCCGAGGTAGTAGAATGACCCCTTAATGCTGATCATAACCCTGTTATTACTAATCTAAATTCAAGTACCATCTTAGCTCCTTTGTGAAGAATATACAATTATAACAATGCTAACTGGGATGGCTTTAGAAAGCAAATCAGTGAAAATATAAGCTCAAATTTCTATATGAAAACAATATCCGAACTTGCAAGAAAAGTAAATAAACTGACTAATATTGTCAGCGAAACGGCTAGCGTGAACATATCTACAAAAAATATATAACTTTATAACTCATCTTTTTAAAAAATAAATTGAAAGAGTCAATTAAATTTATTTGTCAGCAAAATAGAAGTAGCCAAAACCAAAAATCTGTCAACAATGCAAAAGCTAGCTGAAAAATTGATCCGAAACTGGAATTGTTTACAACTGAGTAATACAGTCAAGACTTGTAAGCCCTTTGATGGATCACATTCGAAACTAACCAAAGCTCTTATGAAAAAGAAACTTGAGATTCCTTCGCTTGCTGCTGATAAGAAAATCTGTTACAAAAATGAAGAAAAACCTTTGGCTCTTGTAAATCATTTCTCTACACTGAGCAAGTTAAATGAAAAACTTGGTTTTCAAAATCATAAGAAAGTACTTATTACTGTAAACAAATATCATTCAAACATACAGATTAATTTCAACGAAATATGCTCTGTAACGCCCACAGGAATGAGAACAATTCTAGAAGCATTTACAAAAACAATTCGCCAGGTCACGATGGACACACTGGTATTATGCAAGGAATAGGGACTTTCAAGAGTTTGGAGACGATTATAAATATTGACAATCAACATGTTCCTATCACCATCAATGTCGTTCCTGACGATGCGATAGATTATGTTTTCATTATTGACTACGATTTAATTCACCAAGCGAAACTTGAAAGCGAACCTGATGCGAGACTAAAATTAGCTGAAGTAATGCCTACTGTATTTCTATCTTGAATTAACCTTGACAATGAACCTTCATTATATCTTGATGATATCGCAGAACAATTATTTCAAGAATATTTGCCGAGCAGAAACTGAAATTATGAACAAAGGAAACGAGCAGTTGATAAAAGAAAGAGAAGATCAGCCTTGTTCATCCGATTACGCTACTCCTGTGGTTGTCACGAAGTAAAAGAACGAAACTGCGCTAGTTTGCATCGATTACCGCGAATTAAATCGCGTAATAGTTGGGGGTCGTTATCCTCTTCCAGTAATTTGAGATTTCATTGATACGCTCCAAAATGGTCGCCAGTATACTGCATACGTAACAGGAAAGGGTAATTTTGAATATTTAATGACTTCAGTCAATTTATGTAACACTTCTGCGACACGGCGTCTGAGTACAATTTAAAACTGAATAAGAAGAAAGCTCAATCAATGAAACATCGTACTGAATTTCTTGGACAAGTGATTGAGGATAACAAAGTTTACCCGTCGCCTAACAAGATCAAGGCATTTAAAAATTACCCGGATCTGAACAGTATTAATAAGGTGCAAAGCTTTTTGGTACTTTCTGGATATTTCCACAAGTTTGTTCCTCAGTATGTTCTAATCACTAAGCCCTTATCCGATATTTTACAGCTGGATTTGTTGGAAAAGTTTGAAAAAGTGACATAATAAAGCCAGCCGATAGAGATATGGAGCCATATTGATAGAGGAGTCTTCATCCGATCTCCAGATGCATCTAATTGACTTTATGATTAGAGAAACTATCTCAGAAGAAAAGAAATACACATGCTATGAATTAGATGTCTAAGCTATTTTAACAGGTCTTATGGACTAGAAGAACTTGCTGACGTCAGTATCTAGGTCGTTCTCCCTCTTAGAATATTTTGACTATTCGGTGAAACACCGAATGAGAGTTAGGGTGAGGCATGTCCATGCAGCAAAAAGGCAGCCAAACTAGCTTAATCTTTGAAAGTTGAAAGGAGAAACCTTTCAACTTTTTTTTTCACACGTTTTTTTCGTTTCTAAGGCTATAGAAAATAATATCATTTGCAGTGCGCACGATTCATAACATTTTGGAATTCAAAGGACAGAAGAGTTCATAGAACAAGATTATATCATCTCAGACCTTTGACGAAAGAGAGTAAGAATTATCGCCAATTGCATTTTTCGTATTATAGATAATAGAAAATGAGGTAAAAAGAAATTGTAAACAAAGTAGTTGAATTTTATATTTATCTGAAATCAAGAATCTTCGACCAGAGAAACAATTTTTTAACAAACTAGTCCAACTTTGAACCAATCAGTTGATTTTTAAAATATAAAAGATTACTTTTTACCTCACTATGGGTTAGAGTGGATCAATATGAAGATCCTCTTTGAAACCAAAGTTACACACGTAGACAGAGTACCGTGTTTGTCTCCAAAAAAAAACGCGAAAGAGACATCTGGAGGTTGAGATGGACACTAGGTCTCCTCCTTTTAGTCTGGATTTTATCCAGATAAACCTTCGCGACGCCAAAGGAACGGCTTCTATCTTAAGCAGACGCTTGACAGCGGAATGGTAAGTAATAAATTAATAATTAAATTTCGACAGGGGCGATATTCAATATATATTGGATTACCAAAGTTCTTCCCTAGAAACTAGGTGGCAATAAAGATTGAGTACCATTTAGGGACAATTGACTGGGATACTTATAGGGAAGATCTTTACAGGTTGCTGGATGACATAACAGACAGAATTTTAAGTCTTTTATAACAAACAGAAATCGCTGCCGACATCATAAAAAAACTTATGAACAAAGCGTATGAGGACAGTTGTCCTCTCCGTATTAAGAAAACAGACGGAGATACCATGTAGGCATTGAAGTTAATGAGAAAACAGATGCTTAGATCAGAGATTCGCAACCCAAATAAAAATAAATATAGGAAAGTCGAGTCTCCTGCCCTTCCTTCATTGTTGGGAAAGCCCCCTCCCCCCAACATACCGATACTAGGCAGCTTTTGTTTGCAAGTCTTTGTCTGCATTGGCCTACACCTGCTGTTTTTCCCCTTGGCTTTTGCTACTAGTACCTCTGTTACTGTGCAGCCATAAACTCTCTTTAACTTTAACTTCGCACTTTAAATCAGCACTATAATCATACAAAGTATCTATAAATAAAATTAGCTATAATTTTAATATCTCATGTGTGGCTCATCATCTCCAATGCCACAATGTTAATAATCGAATAGAATTTGAAAAATAAAGTACTTACAAGTTAAATCAAAAACCCATGGGCATTAAATTTCCGGAGATCCAGTATTAACTTGCCTAGGTATTTTTAACTTCACAAATTTTCCTTTTTTTTGCGAAAATACTGGGACTTATTTAAAAAGTTCTTTTTGATTATTTCTTCAATTGGAAATGGCGTTTCTCAAGTTTACACACAAGAGTGAGGCTTGAACGTTGTAATCACGCTTCAATTGGCTAGAGTGCTACCAAATGAAACGAAAAACCCATGGGCATTAACTTGTCTGGGACCCGGCATTAGACTGCCAGGTATCTTTAATTTGGCCGTATACCGGATTTTGGTTCCAGGATTATTCTCGTGTCAGACAGCCATCATACCCAATTATGATACAGCAGGAAGATGCCTAATCTTCCAGGTAGCAGCAGTGCTAAAAATCAAAGCAAGCCCACTCGGAAAGCCACTAAGAATTCAGCAGGACTCAGCGTGCCCTCTACCTATATTTCGTGCCTATCTAAATAGGTTGTTTTGTTTATTTAAGATCAGAATTTTATAATCTAGCAAGGGAAATAGAAGTTGCATGTCATCCAACTGCGTATTATCTTTTCCTTAGAAACAGTGGTACCGTAAAGTCTGAATTAGAAATTATTTTCCGACTCGGTAATCCTCCAGCTGTTTGAGCGTACGTGTAGCCACAGGCTCTGTTGCCACGTCGAGATTCAGGCGCAACACTATTTGCTTCACAGATAGTCACCGCAAGGGGATCTGGCCTAAAACTACTCAATTTCAGTTAAGATTTTTCCACCATTCGCCCGCTCTGGCCTCGAGTACACCCTCGGCCGTCGTAGCGTCCGAAGTTTCTAATCTTGTGATCCAGAATCAGGAATTCCCAGCTAACTGACGCAACCTTATTGCCTTATATTTTCTATGAAAATGTAACGATTTTTCCATGAATTTTTCGGAAAAATGCAGACCCCTCACCACGAACTCGTAAAAGAGGCAGGAGGTCCGGTGGAATGCACAAGACAACTGCTGAAACTTTCAGAGCTGTCATATATATTGGTCTGGTTCATCCCGTTGAAAGAGTAGTCCCCGTGTGCGCAGTTCAGCCGACGATCCGACCCATAAACCCGGCACCTGCAGGTGCAAACGCGAATTAAACTGGGCCAATCGTGACAATCGACCTCGAAGTAGAAGAAGCCCTCCAACAAAGGAGGCGTGCCTTCTTGAAAGAAAACCACCGTAATCACGGAGTCGAGTACCCAGGACGCGAAGGCACTTCCTTTGCAGAACCCATAAATAGCGCCATCTCTAATGACGATACGGTCATTATGGAACCAGAAGTCGAAATCCTGGATTGGGGATACCACGCAGGTATGGCAAGTAAAAATAACATAGAATTATCGTGTGTGGCCTATCATAATCCCTCTCTTTGGACAGCTAACCACTAAATCGCTAGACAAAAGGTCGTCCTAATTACAGGTAAATTCGGCCAACCAATTTTGATGGCAATAAAAACAACAACAAAATTCCAGTGTGGTGAACTTACGTCACCCCTTTTCGCGAAGAACGGAAGCGAGTGAATAGATGCAACCCTTTGTGATCGAATTTGTACCCCCTGTCAGAGGGCAACTGCCCCCTTCAGTCGAAATACACGGCGAGAATTTTCAAGTAGGGTTCGCCGAATTAGCCTTCTACTGGAACAACAACAACAACTTTATAGACTGGGGGAGCCCTAACATCCCCTATAGATCTATACCCGAATACGAAGTAACCGTCGGAAACAGGACACTGCGAGTGGTTGGAAAGTTAAGGTTGGAAATTAGGGAAGCAAGTTTCCATTTTTATGTACTCTCCAACCCAGAATTGATTGGACTAAACCAGATAGTAGGAATCGCGGGAGTAGGAGTAATCGAACGTCTGTCCGCACTGCATGGATTTCCTATGTATTAAATCAACGAAGGTGGAAAATCGGGACAATTCTCAAATTTGACCACACACCCCGCCCCCCTTACGTGGCTGAAACAGACCCTTCCTTCGATCTACAGCTACCGTCATCAATCGAACTAAGACACGGATCTGAACAGGAGTACTAACCTCCTGGGGGTAAATTCCCATATAACCATCCCAAACCCAGCAATAAGTATCGACACGGCTACGACAGTGGCCTCGGCGTTTAAGTGCATGACGCTTCAGCAAAGCACTTACCACATTCTTCAGTTTGATGAAAACCCCCCTAAGCTCAAGGAGTTTCTACAGGATATCGCGAATAGCACGGTGTACATCACCAAAGTAAATGAGCCTCAGTTTATCAAGATCGTCCTCAGCAAGCTCCAGGAGATTGCTTGCGATAGTGCTAAGGACAAACGATTCATTAGGGTGAATGAACTAATCGCCCACCTAGAAAAAATGGTTTGCTCCGACATAGAAATACTAATGGTATTTTGAAAATATCATGAACCTCCGCACGCGCCAGAATGAAACGATGAGGGACTACTACAACAGAGTCTAAGGCCTCCTACGCGGTGCTCGACATGCCGTCGAGGAAAAGTGCACAAAGGTTTACAACTTGGGAGCCGCGGATGAAGCGAAGGAGAGCATCCTGTGTGAACCCAGACCCAAGAAGGGACGGGTCTTGATTACTACCCACGGTCAACATTACACATACTCTTTCACGGTATGACCAACTCCAGAGGCGCCCTAGGGTCGTTGCCCCAGAACAATGTGGCTGAATTACTGACAATCGTTTTTCAGAATAGCGGTATCGCTATTACACTCTGTCACGGGAAGGTAAAAGTGCCTGCCCTCGATTTGAGGCCCAAAATAATAGCCGAATACCACGAGAGTTTAGTTCGGGGTCACAAGGGTGTGACCAAAACATACCGCCGCATTACGGAGAGGTACTCATAGCCGGGCTTACGAGATCAAATTAGTGAGTTTATCCGCAGTTGTCGAAGTTGTCTAAAACAGAAGCTGACACGCGCTAGGACTTGAGAACCTATGCTCATAACCGACACCCCAGCCAAGCCCTACGAAAAAGTGACCCTTGACACAGTGGAAAAATTGCGTACTACATTGAACGGGAACCGTCACATCCCGACCATGCAGGACAACTTCAGTAAATACTGCATAGCTGCCCCATACCTGATCTCAAAACAACCACTACAGCTCAGGCAGTGGCCACTTTGCTGTTTTCTCTGTATGATGCCCCTCGAAGTCTCCTGGCCGATCGGGGAGGAAGCTTTGTGAGCAAGCTGATGAAACATCTTGAGAGGTTGTTCTAGGTAAAACAGCTTACTACCTCCGGTTACCGACCTCAAGCCAACAGGGCCCTTGACAGAACTCACACAGTCCTGACGGATTATGCTGAACATTTCGCTAACGATTACGATGATTGGAACCGATTGCTCACTTTCGCCATTTTAGCTTATAATACGTCAGTACATGAGGCGACTAATCTCACGCCCTTCGAATTGGTGTTTGGTCGGGTCGCAAGGACACTGAGCTTCTTCCCCAAGGCGATGAACTCGAGACTTGCGGCTCCTATCTGCATGACCTGAAAGTGAGGCTAACAGAAATCCAAAAACTTACGTCCGCAATTTTAATTAAAGCAAAAAGGACTTCTGAAGAACAATATGACCGCAAGGCCCAGCCATTGAACGGAAAGATAGGGGACCAAGCCTACGTTATGAAGGAAGTGAATGACGGTAAATTCGATAGTAGGGCCACTGGTCCTTACACGATAGTCGGATTCACTTAAAACAAACAGCGTGATCCTCGAAACCGAAACCGGCGACCGATTCGCGAAACACAAAGATAAAGTGAGGGTCGTTCGCTGCTAAACTCGAACGAACCCTAAGGAAGAATCTGAAGAAAAAATGTGCCCTTTCAAGAAAAAAAAAGTTTTCTTATTCCCTCCTATGACCAACTATCGGAGGCAAAAATCATTAAGGCATTTTGCCGCAGCTTACAATTTATCTAGTAATTGGGGCCCTTTCCTGTCTTGGACTTCCTTGCTTTGCCGGAGACAAAATCTAATTTGTGTTTCTTCTAGTTAAAGGATGATGAACCTATGGTCAATAATCCTCCTAGTTTCCTTCATCACCTTGGAGGGTTCCAACACCATTTCTTACAGGGGCACTCCTTCAAGGTCCAGTACAGCAGTCTACTACTACCATCTAGAACCAATAAGACGAGTCGCTGAAACGTGGAGGGTCACTGTGTTCCTGGACTTTCAGAAGACCCAGAGACCCATAGATTCTTACCAACAGCGATTCCAACATTTATCCGATCTGTGTCCACCTGAATTCGGCATATTTGGCCTACAGACGGTCGCCGATTACGGTCTCGATGCTAAGTTCCTGATAGCCGAAGGCCTGAAGAAGGAAATATCTAGGCATACCCCAGTGATGAGGGAGCACACCAATGAGGCAACGCTTTTTATCCTACCGATGGGAATGAGAAGGCGACGAGCACAACTCCTACTGGGCATCCTAGGATGCCTCATTGGACCCATAGCGGGCCTAATAACCTACAGTGACGGAGAAACCCTCGAAGCGGGAATCGCCGAATTGAACCAGGCTCAAACCAATTTGACTTACCTGGTGGGCAAACAGACTCACATAGTTAGGGCTCACTTAGAAGGAATTCATGAGCTTTCGAGAAACAATAAGGAGAGGCTGATCCTACGTGAAAGACAACTGACCAGGACAATCTTAGGCTGCAAAATCTTACGCAGGAAGTTGCGGTGCTCAAATATGCCCAGGCACTTACACGCGTGCTTAAGACGGTAGACTCTAGCCTTGACGACTACATCCATACCGCCAATCGCATCCTGAAAGTCATTCACACTTCTCGCCAAAGGAAGATGCATCTCTCCCTCCTGACGTCCGAGCAACTCGAGCCAGTCTACCGATATATCCAGGATCATTATCATAGGCTTCAATTCCGTACCCCAGGACCTCAGGTGGACCTCAAGGAACCAGCTAACGTAGTTAGCATCACAACCATGTATAAGAAGGATATTCTAAGCATACTTGTGGACATTCAACCACTGGAACAATCTTTCTACCTAGCATACCAATTACATTCCAGTCAGTTTCAGAAAATGGTTCTGGAAGTGCATACGTCTTACCAAAGTTTACCCACATTGCTATTGAAGAATTCGAACGTACCTGAATCCTGCTAGACAATTAATGCGCAGAGTCCTGCAAAAAAACCTCCTACTACAGGGTCTGCAACGGCAACTAACCCGTTAACGAAATTGCTACCCATGAAACATGTGAAAGTAAGCTGATATTGAACCCTTTCACTAAAGCTCGCCGAAGATGCGACAACCGAGTATCCTACAATGAGGAATCAGAATGGGTCCCTATTGACTCATTGGGTAGCTGGTTCTACTCTCTAGCTGAGCCCTTGTCCACCGAGCTGCAGTGTCCCAATCAAACCAAGCCTCTAGTCAGCTTGAAAGTAATTGGGCTAATACAGATCGCACCCGGTTGCCATCTGAAGGTATATGATCAAACAATTTTTGGAATAGCTAGCGAAACCGGAGCAACGAAAGTAACCTATGACCCGCTCCCCCACCTCAATCTGGCTGACCTATCGCCAATTTTAAGGGAACATGCAAACTTCACCACGAAATATGGAAAGAAAAAACAGCACATGGTAGACGATTCCGTCAATGATGAAGCCTTTTTTGCCAACGAGATGTCTCCAGATGATTAAGAAAAACAAATTATGACGTGAATTTACAACACCAAATTAAGGCCCAACACTTAACGCTGATAAGGTTGTTACGTAGGACTAGCCCTACTCGTCAGAGGTCTCTGGTGCTACTGCTGCTACCCTCTTGTTAAAATTTGCATTACCAGAGCATATCATGAGAAGGGCCCGAAAAACTCCAACTACAACCAGATTAATCCTGCAGCGGAGAGGCCCTCGGAAAACAGTAAAGAAGCCCGTATTGAGATCGAGCTACCTCTGACCAATCAAGAATCTTCAGCAAGCACGAGCAGTTGTGCCTGTAAGGAAACGCCTGCAGTATCGCCAATGGTTACGACGCAGTCGTCGGCGCATACAAGCTCAACTGCTCCAAGGCCAACGATCCAACTCCCTACGCAAACACTACAACTGTTCGGAAATTAAGCTACGTACACTGTCTGTATGCGTATGGGTATGAAGGGATAAAATAAGTCATTTCCGTTTTTGTGAACATAGCTTAGAAATGTAGAGGAGGGAATCGGGCTACACTCACTCGCAAGTCACCCAAAATTTCGGCGACAAAATAATCAAATTCCGGTGTGGTTTGTTACTAGCGAATCTCCATCCTTTTGTTTTTTTTTTGATAATTAATGTGGCTCGAAATATTATTTCAAGCCACATTGATTCAAAACTCTATATGAGTTTGAAGGGACTCTCTGCTCACTCGTAAGCTGAGAGCTCACTATCAGCATACTTACGGAGAATTTCAAGCTCCCGGGGACTGACAGTAAGCTTACTTGTGAATGAGTAGAGTAATGATATGAGAGAATGATTTTAATCAAGGATTAAAATTATCCTCTGATGAAAACATGATTTTTATTTTTACACAGGTACGTATTTAAATTTCGGTTCCTCTTCCCCGAACCACTCATCTCTCATCTCTATCTCTCCGACGTTCTAAACATCGCCGTCGCATTCTTTGCATGTAGCTACGCTGCCGCGGCGGTACGAGCACGTTGAAAATACCAAAACAACACCATGTGCTCGCTCAGCAAAAACTTGTAACGCCAAAATGCTGGTTTATTTTTTTGATAAAAGGGTTGGAATGCAATTCTCGCACACTTGGAAATAAAGCTACCTGGGTAGTCTAATTTGCGAACACTGCTTCGGCTCCCACGGTGTGTCCCTACCTTCCTAATCCAAATTCCGCACCTTCGCAAAAATCCCTACCTGAATCACCTCAATTATAAACCGTCGAACAGAAGTCAAAATCGCAGTCTCCTGAGCAACCGGGCACGGGCCAGAACTGCTCAGATTTTTTCCCGTCGGACGTTGGGATCGAAAACCAAACAAAAATTCAAATCAATAAAAACTTAGTCCGTAAGACGCAACCACGTCCTATCCTTGGCACCGGAATTCCAACTTTCGAACACTAAACGGGAGTGAGCCGCCGGAATCGATGGGTTTTTAATCCTCAAAATTGGGTTCGCGGTCCGGAAGAAAAAATTTCGAAAATCTCCATCCAACGGGAGGTAGGACCGTAACGGGAGCGGTCAGTTATCTCGACGCATCCTATTCGACCTACTGTAAAATAAAATTTGAGTTTAGTCTAGAAGAAAATAGAAGAAAATTCTCCCCTTTTCGAATCTCAAAATGAAAAGGAGCAATTTCCTCGGAAGACTTCAATTCACTTTTACGAGAAGTAGATATTATTTCTATCAAATATCACAAATTTATTCAATAGTAAAAATTTAAAAAATTTTAA
Source organism: Andricus grossulariae (assembly GCA_011634705.1). Lineage (NCBI taxonomy): Eukaryota > Metazoa > Arthropoda > Insecta > Hymenoptera > Cynipidae > Andricus > Andricus grossulariae. The sequence continues at coordinate 8,438 of JAABKJ010005677.1, read as the reverse complement.
AAATTTATCAAATTGTAACAATTTATCAAGTTTCAAAAATGCATAAGATTTTGAATCTTTTTTAAAAAATTTTAAAATGTACAAAATTTAATGCAATGTTCAAAGTTCATGAAATTTTTAACAATGTATGAAAA
>JAABKJ010005676.1:0-22766 GCA_011634705.1 Andricus grossulariae | reverse complement strand
AAAAGAAAAGTTTGTGTTTAGGTTTATGATAGTTTTCAAATTAATTTTTGGAAACATACTTATCTTGTTTTTAGACTGTCTATGCAATTTTATTACACAATTTGACTTTTTTTGAGTTTAGAATGTTTCTAATAAGAAAAAAAAGAGAAAAAGATGAAAAAAAGAAAAGTTTGTGTTTAGGTTTATGATACTTTTCAAATTAATTTTTGGAAACATACTTCTCTTCTTTTTAGACTATCTATGCAATTTTATTACACAATTTGACTTTCTTTGAGTTCAGATTCATTCTAAAATAAGAAAAAGAAAAAAAGAAAGATAAAGAAACAAAAAAGAAAGGTTTGTGTTTAGGTTTAGGTTTTTGTTTTACATTGGTGTTTGGAAACATACTTCTCTTTTTTTAGACTATTTGTGCAACTTTGTTACACAAGTGGACTTCTTTTGAGTTTAGATTGTTTCTCTTGTTTTTAGACTATTTATACAACTTTGTTGCACGAGTTGACTTTCTTTGATTTTAGAATGTTTCTAAAAAGAAAAAAAAAAGAGAGAAAGAGAAAAAGATAAAGAAAAGAAAAGTTTGTGTTTAGGTTTATGATAGTTTTCAAATTAATTTTTGGAAACATACTTATCTTGTTTTTAGACTATCTATGCAACTTTATTACACAATTTGACGTTCTTTGAGTTTAGATTCATTCTAAAAAGAGAAAAAAAAGAAAGATAAAGAAAAAAAAAGAAAAGTTTGTGTTTAGGTTTAGGTTTTTTTTTACATTGGTGTTTAGAAACATACTTCTCTTGTTTTTAGACTTTTTGTGCAACTTTGTCACACAAGTTGACTTTCTTTGAGTTGATATTGTTTCTAAAAAGAAAAAAAAGTAGAGAAAAGTTTGTGTTTAGGTTTTTTTTTTTTTTAATTGATTTTTGGAAACATACTTCTCTTGTTTTAAACTATTTGTGCAACTTTGTTACACAAGTTGACATTCTTTGAGTTTATGTTTTTACACACTGTTTCTAAAAAGAAAAAAAGAAAGATAAAGGAAAAGAAGAAAAAGAAAAAGTTTGTGTTTAGGTATATGCTTTTTTTCAAATTGATTTTGGGAAACATACTTTTCTTCTTTTTAGACTATTCGCGCAACTTTGTTACACAAGTTGACTTTCTTCGAGTTCACGATTTTACAAATTGTTTCTAAAAAGAAAAAAAGAAAAAGTTTGAGTTTAGGTTTCGGTTTTTTTACATAGATTTTTGAAAACATACTTCTCTTGTTGTTTTTAGACTATTCATGCAACTTTGCTACACAAGTTGACTTTCTTTGAGTTTAGATTGTTTCGGAAAAGAAAAGCGATGAAGAAACAGAATAACAATGTTTATGCTCAGATTAAGGTTCATTTTTTAAATTGATTTTTGGAACTCCTCTTGTTTTCATACTATTTATGCAACTTTGTTATACAAGTTGAATTTTTTTGTGTTTAGATTGTTCATAAAAAAAGAAAACAGATAAAGATAAAGAAAAAGAAAAAAAGAACAAGTTTTTGTTTAGGTGTCGTTTTTTAAAATTGTTTTTTGGAAATATTCTTTTTTCTGTTTTTAGACTTTCTGTGCAGATTTGATACACAAGTTAACTTTCTTTGAGTTCATGTTTTTACAGATTGTTTCTGAAAAGAAAAAAAGTTTGTGTTAAGCGTTTTCTTACATTGGTTTTTGGAAACATACTTCTCTTGTTTTTAGGCTATTTGTGCAACTTTGCTACACAAGTAAACTTTCTTTGTGTTCTTAATTTGCAGATTGCTTCTGAAAAACAAAAAAATCAAAAGTTTAAGTTCAGGTTCAGTTTTTTTTTCAATTGGTTTCTGGAAACATACTTCTTTTGCTTCTAGACTATTTGTGCAATTTTGTCCCACAAGTTGACTTTCTTTGAGTGCATGTTTTTACAGATTGTTCCTAAAAGGAAGAGAAAAAAAAATTTAAGCTTAGGTTTAGTTTTTTTTTTAAATTGGTTTTTGGAAACATACTTCTATTGTTCTTAGACTATTTGTGCAACTTTGTTACAAAAATTGACTTTCTTTGGGTTGAGATTGTTTGTAAAAAGAAAAAGAAAAGAAAAGTTTGAGTTCAGGTTCAGGTTCTTTTTTAAATTGATTTTTGGAAACGTACTTCTCTTGTTGTTTTTGGACTGTTTGTTTAACTTTGTTGCACAAGTTGTCTTTCTTTGAGTTTATGTTTTTACGGATTGTTTCTAATAACAAAAAGAAAAAAAGAAAAAGTTTGCGTTTAGTTATAGTTTTTTTTTAAATTGATTTTTAGAAACATACTTCTCTTTTTTTAGACTATTCGTGCAACTTTGTTACACAAGTTGACTTCCTTGGAGTTTAGATTGTTTCTAAAAAGAAAAAAGAGAAAGATAAAGAAAAAGGAATAGTCTAAAAACAAGAACAAATGGTTCTTGTTTCAGACTATTTGTGCAATTTTGGTAAACAAGTTGACACTCTTTGAGTTTATGTTTTTACGGATTGTTTCTAAAAAGAAAAGAAAAAACAAAAAAAGAGAAAGTTTTTGCTTAGGTTCAGGTTTTTCATAAAATGGGTTTTTGGAAACATACTTCTCTTGTTTTTAGACTATTTGTGCAACTTTGTCACACAAGTTGACTTTCTTTGATGTTGATTTGATTGTACTATTTTCAAAGAAGCAAATGCAGAAATTTTTTTCTTTTCTTTTTTCTTTTAGAAACAATATGTAAAAAAAGAGATCAAAGAGAGTCAATTTGTGTAACAAAGTTGCACTAATAGTCTAAAACAAGAGAAGTATGTTTCCAGAAACCAATTTTTAAAAAAACCTAAACGTAAACACAAACTTTTTCTTTTTTTCTTATTAGAAAGAATCTGTAAAAACATAAACTAAAAGAAAGTCACCTTGTGTAACAAAATAGTCTAAAAACAACACAAATATGTTTCCAGAAACCAATTTAAAAAAAAAACCTAAAACTAAACACAAACTTTTTCTTTTTAAAATCAATCTGTAAAAACATAAACTCAAAAAAAGTTAACTTGTGTAACAAAGTTGCACAAATAGTTTAAAACAAGAAAAGTATGTTTCCAAAAATAAATTTAGAAAAGAACCTAAACCTGAACATAAACTTTTCTTTTTCTTTTTAGAAACAATCTCAACTCAAAGAAAGTCAACTTGTGTGATAAAATTGCACAAAAAGTCTAAAAACAAGAGAAGTAGATATGTTTTTACGAAAATAAAATTTTAAAAAACCTAAACCTAAACGCGAACTTTTTCTTTTTTTTTAAACACTCTGTAAGTTGAAAACTCAAAGCAAGTTTGCTTGTGTAACAAAGTGACACAAATAGTCTAAAAACAAGAGAAGTATGTTTCCAAAAATAAATTTTTAAAAAACCTAAACCTAAACACAAACTGTTCTTTTTTTTCTTTTTATGAACAATCTGTAAAATAATTAAATCAAAGAAAGTCAACTTGTGTAACAAAGTTGCACAAACAGTCTAAAAATAACAAGAGAAGTACGTTTTCTAAAATCAATTGAAAAAAGACCTCAACCTGAGCACAAACTTTTCTTTTTTTCTTTTTTTTCTTTTTAGGTACAATCTGTAAAATAATGAACTCAAGGAAAGTCAACTTGTGTGTCAAAGTTGCACAAATAGTCTAAAAACAAGAAAAGTATGTTTCCAAAAATCAATTTTTAAAAATCCTAAATCTAAACGAAAATCTTCTTTACACTTACTTTTTCGTTTTTTGTTTGGAAACAATCTGTAAATCATGAACTCAACAAAAGTCAACTTGTGTAATAAACTTCCACAAATAGTCTAGAAACAAGAGAAGTATGTTTAAAAAGCTCATTTTATGAAAAACCTAAACCTAAACAAAAACTTTCCTTTTTTTTTGTTTTTGTTTTTCTATTTAAAAACAATCTGTAAAAACATAAACTCAAAGAGTGTCGACTTGTTTACCAAAATTGCACAAATAGTCTAAAAACAAGAACAGTATGTTTCCAAAAATCAATTTAAAAAAACCTACATCTAAACACAAACTTTTTTTTTCTTTTCCTTTATCTTTATTCTTTTTCTTTTTGGAAACAATGTGTAAAAACATAAACTCAAAGAATGTCAACTTTTGTAACAAAGTTGCACAAATAGTCTGAAAACAAGAGAGTTATGTTTCTAGAAACCAATGTAAAAAAAAACTGAACACAAACTTTTTTTCTTTTCAGAAACAATCTGTAAAAACATGAACTCAAAGAAAGTTCACTTGTGTAACAAAGTTGCATAAGTAGTCTAAAAACAAGAGAAGTTCCAAAAAACAATTTAAAAAATAAACCTTAACCTAAGCACAAATTTTTCTTCTCTTTCTTTATCTCTGTTCTTTTCAGAAACAATCTAAACTCAAAGAAAGTCAATTTGTGTAACAAAGTTTCACGAATAGTCTAAAAAGTTTCCGAAAATCAATTAAAAAAAACCTACATCCAAACACAAACTTTTTTTTTCTTTTCCTTTATCTTTATCCTTCTTCTTTTTGGAAACAATGTGTAAAAACATAAACTCAAAGAATGTTAACTTGTGTAACAAAGTTGCATAAATAGTCTAAAAACAAGAGAAGTATGTTTCCAAAACCAACTAAAAAAAAATAATAATAAACCTAAACTACTTTCTTTTTCTTTTTAGGAACAATGTGTGAAAAAATGAACTCAAAGAAAGTGAACTTATGTGTCAAAGTTGCACAAATAGTCTAAAAACAAGAAAAGTATGTTTCCTAAAACCAATTCAAAAAAAAAAAAAAAAACCTAAACCTAAACTTAAAATTTTCTTTTTCTTTTTAGCAACAATCTGTAAAAACATTAACTGAAATAAAGTAAACTTGTGTGACAAAGTTGCACAAATAGTCTAAAAACAAGAGAAGTATGTTTCCAAAAATAAATTCTTAAAAAACCTAAACCTAAACACAAACTTTTCTTTTTTTCATCTTTTCCTTTTTTCTTTTTAGAAACAATCTAAATTCAAAGAAAGGCAACTTGTGTAACAAAGTTGCATAAGTAGTTTGGAAACAAGAGAAGTTCCAAAAAACAATTTGAAAAATAAACCTTAACCTAAGCACAAACTTTTCTTCTTTTTTCTTTTTCTTTATCTTTTTTCTTTTCAGAAACAATCTAAAATCAAGGAAAGTCAACTTCTGTAACAAAGTTGCATGAATAGTCTAAAAGCAACGAGAGAAGTATGTTTTGAATAATCTATGTAAAGAAACCTAAACCTAAACTCAAACTTTTTCTTTTTTTCTTTTTAGAAACAATTTGTAAAAACATAAACTCGAAGAATGTCAACTTGTGTAACAAAGTTGCACAAATAGTTTAAAAACAATGTTTCCAAAAATAAATTCTTAAAAAACCTAAACCTAAACACAAATTTTTCTTTCTTTCATCTTTTACTTTTTTCTTTTTAGAAACAATCTAAACACGAAGAAAGTCAAATTGTGTAACAAAGTTGCACAAATAGTCTAGAAACAGAAGAAGTATGTTTCCAGAAACAAATTGAAAAAAAAAACTGAACCTAAACTTAAACTTTTTCTTTTTCTTTTTCAGAAGCAATCTGCAAATTAAGAACACAGAGAAAGTCTACTTGTGTAACAATGTTGCTCAAATAGTCTAAAAACAAGAGAAGTATGTTTCCAAAAATCAATGTAAAAGAAACCTAAACACAAACTTTTCTTTTTTTTTCTTTATCTTTCTTTTTTTCTTTTTCTTATTTTAGAATGAATATAAACTCAAAGAAAGTCAAATTGTGTAATAAAGTTGCACAGATAGTCTAAAAATAAGAGAAGTATGTTTCCAAAAATCAATATGAAATTGATCCTAAACCTAAACACAAACTATTCTTTTCTTTATCTTTCTCTCTTTATTTTTCTTTTTAGAAACATTCTAAACACAAAGAGAGTCAACTTGTGTAACAATGTTGCACAAATAGTCTAAAAATATGAGAAGTATTTTTTGAAAAACCAATTTAAAAAAAGCCCAAACCTAAACACAAAATTTTCTTTTCTTCATCCTTTTCTCTTTTTTCTTTTCTTTTTAGAAGCATTCAACTCAAAGAAAGTCAACTTATGTGACAAAGTTGTATAAATAGTCTAAAAGCAAGAGAAGAATGTTTCCCAAAATCAATTTAAAAAAGAACCTAAAACCAATTTTGAAAAAATATTAAACTCAAAAACAATCAACTTGTGTAGCATAATTGCACAAAAGGACTTCAAATGAGAGCTTTTCCCTTTTCTGTAAACATTTTTTCTTTTTCCTTTTTTTTCTGTTTCTTTTTCTATTTCTTTTTAGAAAAAATCTTTAAAAACATAAACTCAAAGAAAGTCAACTTCTGTAATAAAGTTGCATAAAAAATCTAAAAAACAAGAGGAGTATGTTTTCAAAAACAATTGAAAAAATAAACTCAAAAAACCAAAAGAGTCAACTTATATAATATAATTGTACAAAAAGACTTCAAACGAGAGCATTTTCTGTTTCTACGATTTTTTTTCTTTTTCTTTTCAGAAACAATCTACAAAAAAACATGAACTCAAAGAAAGTCATCTTGTAAAACAAAGTTGCACAAATAGGGTCAAAACAAGAGAAGTATATTTCCAAAAACCAATTTTGAAAAAACCCATACTAAAAAAAAATAACTTGTATAACATTTGCACAAAAAGACTTCAAACGAGAGCTTTTTCTTTTTCCTTAAACTTTTTCTTTAAAAAAAAAATCTTTAGACACATAAACTCAAAGAAAGTCAACTTTGTGTAACAAAGTTGCACAAAAAGTCTCAAACCAAGAGGAGTATGTTTCAAAAATAAATTCGAAAAAAAAACATAGTCAAAAAATTCAACTTGTGCAACATAATTGCACATTGATGGGACTTATGGGTTTAGGACTTCAGATTGTTGGACTTGGGACTTAGGGCTTTGAACTTTTTTTTGTGCCATTTTGGGACCAACTGATTAAAACCAGCAGTTAAAGACTTAGTATTTGGGACCTTATTTGAGCCTTATATTTTGAACACCTTATATTTTGGGCCTTACTTTTTCCACTGTTTTTGGACTTACTGTTTCCACTGTTTTGGGACTTATATTTTTGGCTTAGTATTTACAATTAAAACTTTGTGTTTGGGACCTTATTTCGGACCTCAAACTATTGTGACTTATGATTATTGGACTCGGGACTTATTTTTGGGACTTAGGACTTTATATTTATGGTTTGTAACTTAGTATTCGCTGGCTTGTTTTGGGGCGTTATTTTGGGCCTCAAATACTTATGACTTATGGTTTTGGGCCTTGAGGTTGTTGGACTTGGAACATTATTTTGGGGCCTTTTGGGACTTATGATTTTCGATCTGCAGTTTAGGCTTTAGTGTTTGGGAGCTTAGTTCAGACTAATATTTTCTCAACTTATGGTTTTGGGCTTAAACATTTTGGGACTTAAGAAGGGACTTGTGGGTTTGGACCTTACGGTTTTTGGACATGCTACTTAGTGTTTAGAACATTATTTTCTGGCCTTTTTGGGGGCTTACGGTTTCTGATCGGCGATTCAGGACTTCGTATTTTGGGCCTTATTTAGGTTTTTTGGGGGGGGAGACTCATGGTGTCTGGCTTTACTTTTGGACTTGTGGTTCGGGACTTAGTATTCTGTGCTTTATTTTACACTCATATTTTTGAGCCATATTGTTTTGGTATTTGTATGTTGGGACTTACGGTTTGGACCTCACAGTTTTGGATTTATGATTCGGAACTCTGTATTTGAAACCTTATTATTGGGCCTTACTTTTGGACTGGTTATTCAGTACTCAGTATTCATCATCTTATTTGCGGACCTATGACATTGGGCATTATTATCAAGGACTTATGGTTTTGGGCCTTATATATTTCGACTTTTTTCAGCACTTATGCTTGGGCCTCACTGTTTTGGATTTATTGTTCGGTTCAGGACTTAGTGTTTAGAAGTTTATTTGGGTTTATATTTTTGGGACTTTTGGTTTTGGGTCTTACTGTTTTGAACTTATGGGTTGGGACTTGGTATTCGGTGGCTTATTTTGGAACTTCCAGTTAAAACTTCGTGCTTGTGACCTTATTTTGGACCCTAAATTATTGGGACTTATGTCTTTGGGCCTTAAACGTTTTGGCCTTGGGACTTTTTGGTCGTAATATTATTTAGGGTATTTTTGGGATCTATGTTTTCTGACCTGCTGTTTAGGACTTAGTGTTTGGAGCCTTATATTTTTGAGACTTATAATTTTGGGCCTTAATGTTAGGACTTTTCCCTCAAAATCTTTGTTTTGACTAATCCTTAATTATTCGCATTTTTTCTTCATTTTTAAAGTTCTTCTCTACTTTTGAGATTGTTTTCATGATTCTTGATGATATCAGGAAGGAAAAAAAGGCGATTATGTGGGATGGGAGATTTCAATGCTTGAGTCGCTGCGCGGAAGCGACAACAAACTCGCCCACTTTGTGTCCACATAGATGCAAGAACATTTATGGAGAAGAATGACGTGGCACTTTTAAAAGATACACGTCTAACCTTTCACCAAAATTAGCTGTCCAGTGTCGATGAACCTTTTATTTCCGAATCGCACACTAACCCCAGCGGACCCCAGGTGTGAATTTCTGTTGTTAGGAAGACCATTAATATCACTCGTATTTTCCCAGAAGACAAGTAGAGTTACCACTTATAAGCAATGGAATATTTCTTCCCTTCTCTCCTTCTTCCCTTCTTTCCTCCTTCTCTTCTTTCCTTCTTCCCTTCTTTCGTACTTCCCTTTTTTCCTTCCCTTCTTTCCTCCTTTTCTCCTTTCCTTCTTTCCTTCTTCACTTCTTTCCTACTTCCCTTCTTTTCTCTTCCCTTCTTTCTTCCTTCCCTTCTTTCCTCCTTCCCTTTAATTTTTCTTATCCCTCGTTCCTTTTTGAGCTTTCCCTACTTCTGGCTTATTTCCTTTCGATATTCCTCATTTTCTCTCAATATTTCTTTTTTCTTCCCTTCTTCCTATTACTTTTTCCTACCTGTTTGCCCCTTTATGAATTTTCCCTACTTCTGGCTTATTTTCGATTGATATTCCTTATTGCTTCCCTTCTTTCCCTTCTTTTTCCCCTACCTCTTTCTCCTTCTGGAGTCTTCCCCAATTCTGACTTTTTCGCTGCTTCTGACCCTTTCCCCTACTTCTTAATCTCCTTTCTTTTTTCTTATCTTCTTCCCTTATTGAATTTAAATTTTATATTCCCTAATTGTTTCTCTCTTTCCATTCTTTTTTTCTATTTTTTTCCAATTTGTGAATTTTTCCTACTTCTGGCCTTTTCCCTACTTCTTCTAGCATATTTCCCTTTGATATTCCTTATTTCTTCCATTCTTTCCTTTCTTTTTTCTTATCTCCTTCCCTTCTTGAATTTAACTTTTGATATTCCTTAATTCTTTCCTTTCTTCATCCATTTCTTTCCCATTTTTATATATTTCATACATCTGACCTTTTCCCCTACTTCTGCTGGCTTATTTCCCCATTGAAATTCCTTACTTCCCTCCTCCTTTCCTTTCCATTACTTTTTACTATCTCTATCCCCTTTTTGAATTTTCCCTACTTTTGGCTTATTTTCATTTGATATTCCTTATTGCTTCCCTTCTTTCTTCCCTATCTCTTTCTTTTTTCTTATCTCCTTCCCTTATTGAATTAAAATTTTGATATTCCTCAATTCTTTCTCTCTTTCCCTTATTTTTTCTATTTATTTCCCATTTTTGAATTTTTCCTACTTCTGACCCTTTCCCCTACTTCTGCTGGCTTATTTCTCTTTAAAGTTCCTTATTTCCCTTCTGCTTTCCTTTCCTTTCTCCTTTCTTTTGATATTTTTTACTTTTCCCTACTTCCGTCTTATTTCCCTTTTATATTCCTTATTTCTTCCCTTCTTTCTTTTCTTTTTTCTGATCATTTCTCTCTTTTTGGATTTTCCCTAATGCTGTCTTTTTCCTATCTTTTCCCCCTATTTAAGTTTCCCTACTTCCGGCTTATTCCCCTATGATATTCCTTATTTGTTCCCTTCTTCCTTTTCTTTTTTCCGATCTTTTTTTACCTTTTTTAATTTTCCCTACTTCTGGTTTTTTCTTATTTCTTTCCCCTTTTTGAACTTTCCCTACTCTGGCTTTTTTCCCTATTTCTGGCCTGAGGGGGAAACAACTCTAGGAATCCGATGGACTGCTCGGTTATCCGAAATAATATTCTGGGGTTATCCGAGTAAGCCAGAGTAAATCTAGGTCATCTACTTGTAATCCTGTGTAATCCACTTGTAATCCCGAAGTAATCCAATTTTAATCCAGCGTAATCCAATTGGGATCTGAAGTAATCTAAGTCATCCGAGTAACCCAATAACTCACTTGTAATCATAGGCAAACAACTTGTAATCCTGGTCAATCCATATGTAATCCCGAGTCATCCACTTGCCATGGGGATAATCCACTGATAATCCACGTAATCAATCCTAGGCAGTCCGTTAAAACCCTAAAAAATACATTTTTTAATCCAGGTAATCCACTTATAATATCAGGTAATTTGGGGTAATCCGATTCTAGGCAATCCACTTGTAATCCAAGATAATCCATTTGTAATCCGGAGTTCTCTAAACAATGTGGGTAATTTGGAGTAATCCGGAAAATCCAATGATATCGGATGAATCCGAAGTACTTTGGAAAACGCCAGATTACAAGTGGATAACCTGGGATTACAAGTGGATAACCTGGGATTACAAATGGATTACCTAAGATTACAATTGCGTTACCTGTGATTATACTGGATTACTTGGATTAATCGCATTACAAATTAATTGCATTGGAAAACATGTGGATTATCTGGAATTACAGGTGGGTTACTGCAGATTATAAGTAAATTACCTAGGATTACAAGGAGATTACCTCAGATTTCAAGTGGATTATATAGGATGGCAAGTGGTTTACCTAGGAAAACAAGTCGATTGTTTGGGATTACATGTAGGTTACCTTAGATTACAATTCGATTTCCTAGGATTATAATTAGATTACTTGGGGTTACAAGTGTATTCAGCGGATTACAAGTTGATCAGCTAGGATTACAAGTGCTTTTTCTAGAGTTACAAGTGGATTATTGTTTTTTTCGGTTTACTTAAATTACCCCGGATTGCAATTGGATTACTGTGGATTACAAGTAGGTTACTTGTGATGACAAGTGGATTATCTAGATTTACGAGTATATTACCTAGGATTATAAGTAGATTACGGCGGATAATAAGTGGATTATTTTGGATTACAAGTTGATCAGCTAGGATTACAAGTGCTTTGTCTAGAGTTACAAGTGGATTATTGTTTTTTTTTTCTTCAGATTACCTAAATTACCCCGGATTGCAAATGGATTGCCCAGAATTACAAGTGGATTTTCGCGGATTACAAGTGGATTACCTAGGGTGATAAATGGATGATTGGTCTATCGATTTAATTAGATTACCGCAGATTGTAATTAGATTACTTAGGATTACAAGAAGGTTACTTTTCATGACAAGTGGATTATTTCAGGATTACGAGTATATTACCTGGGATTTCAAGTGGATTAATGCCGATAATAAGTGGATTATTTCGGATTACAAGTTGATCAGCTAGGATTACAAGTGATTTTTCTAGAGTTACAAGTGGATTTTTGTTTTTTTCGGATTATTAGATTACCGCGGATTACAAGTGGATGGCTCCAGATTATAAGTGGATTACCTAAGATCAAGAGTGATTTGCCTAGGTTTGTTAGTGGATTATTGGTTTACCCGGATTACTTAGATTACACCGGATTGCAATTGGATTACTTTGGATTACAAGTAAGTTATTTGTGATTACAACTGGAATATCTAGGATTACAAGTGGATTACCTGTGATTAAAAGTAGATTACCTGGACTTACAATTGAATTACCTGTGATGGCAAGTGGATTACAAGTGGATTACTTAGAATTATACTCGAATACTTGAATTACTTGAATTATAAGTGGATTAAATCACATAAAACATGGGTTAACTAGGATTACGCATGAAAGACCAATAATCACAAGTTGATTATTAGTTTAACCGGATTACTTGGATTACTCTGGATTACAATTGGATTACGCTGGATTACAAATTAATTATTTGGGATTACAAGTTTATTACCTAGGATTACCAGTATATTATTTAGGATAACCCGGGATTACCTGAGATTTCAAATGGATTAGAGGATTACAAGTGATTTTTCTAAGGATTCCAAGTTGATTACTCTTGTTTACAAGTGTATTACCTTCGGATTACAAGAGGATTATTGGGTTATTCATATCACTTACATGACTGTGGATTACATGTGGATTACGCTGGATTACAAGTTGATTATTTGGGATTACAAGTTTATTATCTAGTATTACCTAGGATTTTAAATTGATTACAGGATTACAAGTGGTTGTCTATGGATTCCAAGTTGATTACTCTTGTTTACAAGTGTATTAATTTCGGATTACAAGTGGATTGTTAGGCTAACCGGATTACTTGGATTACTCTGGATTGCAATTGGATTACGCTGGATTACGCTGGATTACAATTGGATTACGCTGGATTACAAGTTGATTATTTGGGATTACAAGTTGATTATTTGGGATTACAAGATTATTATTTGGGATTACAAGTTTATTACTCAGGATTACCAGTTTATTACTCAGGATTACCAGTAGATTATCTAGGATAACCCTAGATTACCTGGGATTTTAAATGGATTACAGGATTACAAGTGGTTTGTCAAAAGATTCCAAGTTTATTACTCTTGTTTACAAGTCTATTACCTTCGGATTACAAATGGATTATTAGTTCAGCCGGGTTACTTGGATTACTTTAAGTTGCAATTGGATTACGCTGGATTACATTCGGATTACGCTGGATTACAAGTTGATTATTTGGGATTAAAAATTTATTATTCGGGATTACAAGTTTATTACCGAGGATTACCAGTAAATTATCTAGCCTAGATTACCTGGGATTTAAAATGGATTACAGGATTACAAGTGGTTTGTCTAAGGATTCCAAGTGGATTACTCTTGTTTACAAGTGTATTACCTTCGGATAAAAAGTGGATTATTAGTTTAGCCGGGTTACTTGGATTACTCTGAGTTGCATTTTGAATTACGCTGGATTACAATTGAATTACGCTGGATTACAAGTTGATTATTTGGGATTACAAGTTGATTATTTGGGATTACATGTTTATTACCTAGGATTACCAGTAGATTATCTAGGATAACCCTCGATAACCTGGGATTTCAAATGGATTACAGGATTACAAACGGTTCGTCTAAGGATTCCAAGTTGATTACTCTTGTTTACAAGTGTATTATTTTCGGATTACAAATGGATTATTAGGTTGGCCGGATTTCTTGGATCACTCTAGATAGCAATTGGATTACGCTGGATTACAAGTTGATTATTTGGGATTACAAGTTTATTACTTAGGATTACCAGCAGATTATCTAAGATAATCCCGGATTACCTGGGATTTAAAATGGATTACAGGATTACAAGTGGTTTGTCGGAGGATTCCAAGTTAAATACTCTTGTTTACAAGTGTATTACTTTCGTACTAAAAGTGGATTATTAGGTTATCCGGATTACTTGGATTACTCTGGATTACAATTGGATTACGCTGGATTACAAGTTGATTATTTGCGATTACAAGTTTATTACTTAGGATTACCAGTAGATTATCTAGGATAACCCTCGATAACCTGGGATTTCGAATGGATTACAGGATTACAAACGGTTCGTCTAAGGATTCCAAGTTGATTGCTCTTGTTTTCAAGTGTATTATTTTCGGATTACAAGTGGATTATTGGGTTACTCATATCACTTACATCACTCCAGATTGCAAGTGGATGACTCTGGATTACAAATGGATTACTCTGGATTACAAGTGAATTACTCTGGGTTACAAGTGGATTTGCCTGGATTACAAAGGGATAACCCTGGATTACAAGTGGATTACTCTAGATTACAACTGGATTACACTGGATTACAAGTGGATGGCGACGGATTACAAATGGATAACTCTGGATTACAAGTGAATTACTCTGGATTACAAGTAGATTTGCCTGGATTACAAAGGGATAACCCTGGATTACAAGTGGATTACTCTATATTACAACTGGATTACGCTGGATTACAAGTGGATGACGACGGGTTACAAATGGATAACTCTGGATTACAAGTGGAGTACCTTTGATTACTCTAGTTTACAAGTGGATTTATCTGGATTACAAGTGGATTACGACGGATTACGATGGATTACAACAGGATTACCTGTAATTACAACTTGATTACTCAGAATTACCCTGGATTACTCGAAATACCTCGGATTACTATTTGGGATAAACGAGCGGTCCAGCGGATTACCAGAGTTGTTTCCTCCTTGCTCTAGCATTTAATGAATCCCTCATTTGGAATCAACATCACCATCTATTTGTATTTTTCGAAACTGGAATACTGTGTCACCGAGATTGAAATCATGCAGAAAAGGTAGATATTGTGAAATCTCAAGATTCTTCTAACTCGGTGACAATCTATAATAAGCATTTGACAACCTTGATCTACCTATCGATTCACGAGATCGATCTAGAATTCGTCAGAATTTCAAGCCGCTCTCAGGAGAGGCAAAGAAGCATATAATGACTATCCGAAGTGGAATTCCTAATAGGCGATCGATGTGCCCATTTTACGAAGAATCGACGTAAATAGTAGTAGTTATTCGCTATTCAGGCAGCCGGTTTTTGTTCTTTCCTTAGCATCCAACGCTTCACTGCTTCAGAAAATTGAGAAATATTTTCCTTTTCTATTTCTTCCCTTTTCTTTCCTTATTTTACCTACTTCTTCCCTTATATCCTTTACCTAACCCCTTTTTCCTCTTTGCTCTATCTTCTTTCCTCCTTTCTTTTTCTTTTTTTTACCTTTGCACCTACCAGCCTTAAAAATTAATGAATTCTCCTTTTTTTATGTCTTCCCTTATTTTCCATAGCTCTTCAATAATTTTCTTTGACTATCCCCTTTTCCGTTTGTCTCTTTCTCCTTTAACACATGTGGCTTATGTTACTTCTATCTCCTGTAATATATGTCCCTTTATCTCCTTGCTCCACCTCCTTTATTCCTTTCTTCCCCTTTTCTTCTACCTTTGCACCCACTCGAAATGAACATGTATAATTTTTCCGCTTTTATTTTATATCCTTCTATTCTCTTTCCTCATTTTCCTTAGTTCCCTTATTTTTTCTTTTCTATCCACTTTTCCCTTTCAACTATTTATTCCCCGTCCCCATCTCTTCCTTACTTCAATTTTTACTTTGAGTTTCATTTTTCCTCCATTAACACCATTTGTCTTCTGTTACCTCCATCTTCGGTAATATATTTACCTTTCTCCCCTTGCTCTTTCTTCTTTCCTCTTTTATTTTTTTTCTCCATTACCTTTTCGCTCTCTTTTTTTCTACCTTTGCAACCACTCGCCTTGAAAATTTGTACATTTTTATTTCTTTTATTTCACATCTTTTCATTGTTTTCTCTCATTATCCCTACTTCTCTTACTACCTTTATTATACCCACTTTTCTCTTTTCACTGTTTACCCCTCATCCTTATTTCCATTTTTAATTTCAGTTTCCTTCTTTCACCATTAACATCATTTAGTTTCTGTTACCTCTATCTTCTGTAATTATTTCCCTTTCTCTCATTGCCCTAGCATCTTGCCTTCTTTATTTATCTTTTTTTCTACCTTTTCACCCACTCACCTTAAGAATTCATCAATTTTTTTTTGTTATATCTTTGCACTTTGTGCCTTTGTTTTCCCTACTTCCCTTATTTCCTCTACTCTACCCACTTTTTCCTAATCACTTCTCTCCCGCTTTCTTCACTTTTTTCTATCTTAAACATTGATACATTTTCCGTTTTGATTTCGTATCTTCTTATTTCCTTTCCCCACTTTCTCGACTTCCCTTATTTCCTCTATTTACTATTCTACCCACTTTTCCCTTTTCACTGTTTATTCCCTATCCCAATTAATTTATTAGGTTTCCTTTTTTATTTTATATCTTTCATTTTCTTCCCTCATTTTCACTACTTCCCATATTTCCTCTATTCTGTTCAGTTTTCCCCTTTCAATATTTACTTCTCATCCCAATCTCTTCATTATTTCCATTTCTACATTTAGTTTTATTCTTTGATCTATCTTCTTTCCTCTCTTTTTTCTCTTTCTTTTTCTACCTTTGCACCAACTCACTTTAAAATTCATAAAATTTTTGCTATTCTATTTTAATATTTTCATTTTCTTCCCTAATTCTACCTACTTCCTTTATTTCCTCTATTCACCTACTTCCCTTATTTTCTCTATTATACTCACTTTTCCCTTTTCACTATATATTCCCTGTCCCAATTTCTTCATAATGTCTATTTTCACTTTTAATTTCTTCCTTTCACCATTAACAATTTTTTGTTACTGTTTCTTCCATCTCTTGTAGTATATTTCCTTTTCTCTCTTCATTCTACGTTCTTTCCTCCTTTCGCTCTCTTTCTTTTTTTCTAACTTTGCACCCACTCGCCCTTAAATTCATAAATTGTCCTTTTTTATTTATTTATTTTTAATTTTCTTTCCTCATTTTCCCTACTTCCCTTATTTTCTTTATTATAACCACTTTTCCCGTCTCTCTATTTATTCTCACTTCAATTTCTTCCTTATTTCTATTTTTACTTCTAGCTTATTTCTTTCTTCAATAACAAGTTTTGGTATATGTTTTCTCTATCTCCTCTAATATATTTCCCTTTCTCCCTTTCTCCCTCTATTCTATATTCTTTTCTTCTTTCATTTTCCTTCCTTTTTCTGCCTTTGTACTAAACCACCTTAAAAATTCACAAAATTTCCTTTTTTTAAATATTTTTCCATTTTCCTCCCTAACTCTACCTACATTCCTTACTTCCTCTATTCTACCATCTTTTCCCTTTTCACTACTTATTCTTCATCACAATTTCTTCCTTGTTTTCATTTTTACTTTTAGTTTTCTCCTTTCTACATTAACACCTTTTGGTTTCTGTTACCTCTACCTCCTGCAATTTCCCTTTCTCTCTGTTCTCTATCTTCTTTTCTCCTTTTTTTATTTTTTTGCTGCCTTTGTACCCGACCACCTTAAAAATGCATAAAATTTCCCTTTTTTAAAAGATTTTTCCATTTTCTTCACTAATTCTACCTACTTTCCTTATTTCCTCTATTTCCTCTATTCTATCAACTTTTTCCTTTTCACTATTCATTCCCCGTCCCAATTTCTTCCTAATTTTTACTTTTACTTTTCTTCTCCGTCAACAACTTTTGGTTACTATTATCTCCATCTCTTGTAATATATTTTCTCTTCTCTTTTCATTCTATGTTCTTTCCTCCATTCATTCCTTTTTTTCTGCCTTTGTACCCAAATACCTTAAAAATGCACAAAATTTCCTTTTTTTAAATATTTTTCCCTTTTCTTCCCTAATTCTACCTACTTCCTTTATTTTCTCTATAACACCTACTTCCCTTATTTTCTCTATTATACCCACTTTTCCCTTTTCACTATTTATTCCCTGTCCCAATTTCTTCATAATGTCTATTTTCACTTTTAATTTCTTCCTTTCACCATTAACAACTCTTTGTTACTGTTTTTTCTATCTCTTGTAATATATTTTCTATCCTCTTTTCATTCTATGTTCTTTCCTTTATTCATTCTTTTTCTTTTTTCTGCCTTTACACCCAATCATCTTAAAAATGCACAAAATTTCCTTTATTAGAAATATTTTTCCATTTTTTCCCCTCATTTTCCCCTTTCCTTATTTCCTCTATTCTACCCATTTTTCCCTTTTCACTACTTATTCGTTATCACAATTTTTTCCTTATTTTCATTTTTACTTTTAGCTTCCTTCTTTCTATATCTACATTAACACCATTTGGTTTGTGTTACCTCTATCTCCTGTAATATATTTCCCTTTTTCTCTTTTCTCTATGTTCTTCCCTCCTTTCTTTCTCTTTCTTTTTTTGACCTTTGCACCTACATTAATTTTTCCTGTTTTATATATTTTTTCCATCTTCTTCCCTCATTTTCCCTAGTTACCTCATTTCCTTCTTTTTTCTTTTCACTGTTGATTCACTATCTGCATTCATTCATTAAGTTTCCTTTTTTATTTTATATCTTTCCATTTTCTTCCCTAATTCCACCTACTTCCCTCATTTTCTCTATTATACGCACTTTTCACTATTTATTCCCTGCCCCAATTTCTTCATAATATCTACTTTCATTTTTCGTTTTGTCCCTTCTCCAATCACAACTTTTGGTTACTTCGATCTCTATCTCTTGTAATATATTCCCTTTTCTCTCTTCATTCTATGTTCTTTCCTGCATTCATTCTTTTTCTTTTTTTCTGCCTTTGCACCCAAACACCTTAAAAATTCACAAAATTTCCATTTTTCAAATATTCTTTCATTTCCTTCCCTAATTCTAACTACTTCCTTTATTTTCTCTATAACACCTACTTCCCTTATTTTCTCTATTATACCCACTTTTCTCTTTTCACTATTTATTCCCCGTCTCAATTTCTTCCCAATTTCTATTTTTACTTTTGGTTTCTTTTCTTCTCCATCAACATCTTTTGGTTACTGTTATATCTATCTCTTGTAATATATTTCCTTTTCTCTTTTCATTCTATGTTGTTTCCTCCATTCATTCCTTTTTTTCTGCCTTTGCACCCAATCACCTTAAAAATACACAAAATTTCCTTTTTTAAAAATATGTTTTCATTTTCTTCCCTAATTCTACCTACTTTCCTTACTTCCTCTATTCTACCCACTTTTCTCTTTTCACTATTTATTCTCCATCACAATTTCTTCCTTGTTTTCATTTTTACTTTTAGTTTCCTCCTTTCTACATTAACACCTTTTGGTTTCTGTTACCTCTATCTCCTGTAATATATTTCCCTTTCTCTCTCTTCTCTATCTCCTTTCCTCCTCTCTTTCTCTTTTTTTTTTTACCTTTGCACCCACTCGCCTTAAACATTCACAAACCCAGACTTGTTTCGATTCGGTCCGCTCACCGACCTTGGAAATAACGCTAATACGTGTGGTACTGTTGGAATAATACGAATACAGCACTAATATGTTATTCAAACGACGTTGCTTCCTTGCTGGCCCCGGGCCCGTCTTTTGGGCCCGTTGCCAATCGCATTTGAAGTTTTACGATTTACGTGCTCGCTATTCTCAATTCTCTTTCTCGTCAAGGACAATAAACGTTAAAAAATTCCAGCGCAGAATGTATGCTTTAGTCTTAGTCTTATAAGGCCCAAAGACTTTGGAAAATAAAAAAATAAATTATCTAAAAATATAAACTTCTTTTTTTATAAGATAAGAGCAAAAATTTCCTGTGCTTTAAAATTAGAAGTCCGTAAGTCCCAAATCACAAGTTCGTAAGTCCCAAACCACAAGTCCGTAAGTCCCAAATCACAAGCCTGTAAGTCCGAAATCACAAGTCCGAAACTGCAGGGCCCAAACACTAAGTTCGAAAAATATAAGTCCCTAAAACTATAAGTCACAATTAAAGTCCGAGGCAATAAGTCCCAAACTACAGGTCCAAAACCATATGTCCCAATAAGGCCCAGAAATCAGGTTCCAACACCAAGTCCTAAAACGAAGGCCCAACAAATTTGAGGCGCTATATTATAAGTTCCAACAATTTAAGGCCCAAAATAAGGCCCCTAATCCGATATAATAATTTTTCTCATCAAAAACAATTATTTACGGTTTAAAGCTTCGTATTTGGGACCTTATTTTGGGCCTGACATGTTGGGACTTATGGTTTAAGGACTTACGGTTGTTGGACTTGGGACTTAGTGTTTAGAACCTTCTTTTGGGTCCTTTTCGGGACTAATGGTTCTGGACCCGTGGTTTAGAACTTAGCGTGTGGGAACTTATTTGGGCTTTATACTTTTGGGACTTGTGGTTTTGGGCCTTACTGTTTTGGACCTGTGGGTTGGGGATTAGTATTTGGAGCCTTAATGTTGGACGTAGGGCTTTGTGCCAATATTTTGGAGACTTATGATTTTAGGCCTTATGGTTTTGGACTTTTTTTTAGGACATATGGTTTCGGACCTACGATTTAGGACTTAGTGTTTGGGACCTTATTTGGTCTTTAACTTTTTTTGGACTTATGATTTTGGGCCCTATTGTTTTGGACGTGTGATTTGGGATTTATTCGGGGATATATTGTGGAACGTATGGTTTTGGGCCTTATATTTTTGGGACTCATTATTTTGGCTTATTATTTAGAGTTTAAAACTTCGTGTTTAGCATATTATTTCGGGCCTTAAGTTGTTGTCACCTATTGCTTAAGGCTTTAAGGTTGTTGAAATGCAGATTTAATCTTTGGAACCTTATTATTGGGCCCTTTTTTGAACCTATTTTTTCGGGCCTGCGGTTTAGAACTTAGTGGTTCGGACCTTATTTGGACTTTATATTCTTTGGACTTGTGGTTTTGGGTCTTACTATTTTAGTTTTAGGCCATAAGTTTTTTAGACTTTGGATTTATTGTTTCGATCCTTATTGTTTGGCCTTTTTTGGGTCAACGGTTTATGACTTAGTGTTTGGGACCTGACTTAGGGACTTAGGTCTTATACTTTTAGGACTTACGGTTTTGGGACTTATTTTTGAACTAGGATTCAGTACTCGGGGCCTTTTGGGACTTTTATTTTGGGCTTTATATATTTGGGACTTGTTGTTTGGGTCCTACCATTTTGGAATTGTGAATTGGGACTTACGGACTCTCACCTTCTAATCTTAAGGCCCAGGAAACTTTTGCTTTTTCTTCCCTATTTCGTTTCATGTTGTTGTTTATATTTCTTTCCTTCTATCTTTCCTTTTTTAATTAATTAAAAACTAAATTTTTTCATTTACCCTTTTTTTTACTGCTTCCTCACTTTCCCCCCTTTTTTTTACAAGAAAAAATGCCTTCGCTTTCTTCCTTTCCATTTCCCAACTACCTCACTCTTCTCCTTCAATATTTCCACTTTCTTCCCTTTTTTCCTTCCGTTTTCCCTATTTCTTCCCTTTTTTCTTGCTTCTTCCTTATTTCTTTCGCAGATTAATGAACTGAGAAGGAATCTGGAAGCATATTTTATCCCTTAATTGATCAAACCCTCTATTTTCGAACTTCACGGCTCGTTTATCCTCTGTTATCAGATTACTCTCGTGCTCAATAATAATTATAATTACGTTCTGGACGATTAAAGAAATGCGTTTACCTGAGTAGGAAGATCATTTTTTTCGATTCTAAGGCTCTTGGGGACACAGGTTGTGCACGATGAGCCGACTCGAAAGTAGGCCGTCCCGTTAGCACGCATACGAGGAACGTACGTAATAATAAGACGTTACGCATTGCCGCTTCCCCTCGACTTTGGACCTCAGATTACGTCTTACGGCTCATCGATGACGGGACACGGGCATAAGGGGCCGAGATTCATTATGAATGAATTCCACGGGGTTTCGAGATCAAAAGAATTTTTTGGGATCACAAAAATACCGACGAAAAGGAAAGGAAGGAAGAAATAGAAGGAGAGGGAAGGAAGAAAATGAGGAAAGAAGGAGGGATATTCAGGAAAGGAAGGAAAAAGATACAGGAAGAGGGAAGAAAGGAAAGGAAAATGAAAAGAAGGGAGAGAAGAAAAAAGAATTTGCAAAATGTATCACAGAAGAAGAGTAGAAACTAGGGACATTTAGTAAAGGAAGGAAAAAATAGAGGAAGAAAGGAAAATAAAAAGAAGGAAAAGAGGAGAAAAGAATTTGCGAAATGTATCACACAAGAAAAGTAGAAACTAGGGACATTGAGGAAAGGAAGGAAAGGAAAATGGAAAGAAGGGAGAGGAAAAATAATTTGCAAAATGTATCACAAAGGATGGGTAGAAGCTAACGATATTTAGGAAAGAAAGGTCAAGAATAGATAAAAAGGGAAGCGAAAAAAGGAAAGAGCAAATGGAGGGAGAGATTAAGAGGGAAGAAAGAAAAATGGAAAGAAGGGAGATAAGAAAAAAGAATTTGAGAAATATATTACAGAAGAAGAGTAGAAACTAGGGACATTTAGGAAAGGAAGGAAAAAAATAGAGGAATAGGGAAGGAAGGAAAGGAAAATGGAAAGAAGAGAAAGAGGAAAAAAGAATTAAAAATGTATCACAGAAGAAGAGAAGAAACTAAGGGCATTTAGGAAATGAAGGAAAAAAATTGAGGAAGAGGGAAGAAAGGAAAGGAAATTCGAAAGACGGAAGGGATGAAAACAGAATTTGCGGAAGGTATCAGAAAGGATGGGTAGAGGCTAACGACATTTAGGAAAGGAAGGTCAAAAATAGATGAAGAGGGAAGCAAAAAAAGGAAAGAGTAAATGAAGGGAGGGATTAGGAAAGAAGAAAGGAAAATGGAAAAGAGGAGAGGCAAGGAAAAAGAATTTGCGAACTGTATCACAAAGGATGGGTAGAAGCTAACGATATTTAGGAAAGGAAGATCAAGAATAGATGAAAAGGGAAGCAAAAAAAGGAAAAAGCAAATGGAGGGAGAGATTGAGAGGCAAGAAAGAAAAATGGAAAGAAGGGAGATGAAAAAAGAATTTGAGAAATATATCACAGAAGAAGAGTAGAAACTAGGGACATTTAGGAAAGGAAGGAAAAAAATAGAGGAATAGGGAAGGAAGGAAAGGAA
>JAABKJ010005675.1:0-22767 GCA_011634705.1 Andricus grossulariae | reverse complement strand
ATCAACCAAAAACGAAAATTTTCAAGTAAAATAGAATAGTTCAATTTTCAGTTCAAAAAGTTAATTTTCAACAACAACAAAATGAATTTTTAACCCAATATATGTATTTTCAACTAAAATGATGAATCTTCAATCTGAACGAAATAGTTAAATTTTAAACCAGACAGATGAATTTTTAGCCAAGAAGATTAAATTTTTATCAAAAAAGATCAATTTTCCACAAAAAATTGAATAATTCAATTTTCAGTTAAAGAAGTGAATTTTTAACTAAACTGTTAAAACTGCAACCAAAAAATGAATTTTTAACCAAACAATTCAATTTTCAAACCAAGCAATTAATTTTCTACCAAAAAAGACAAATTTTCAACAATATACATGAATTTTCAACTAAAAAGATACATTTTTAACAAAAAATATAATAAAATAATTTTCAGTTAAAAAAATAAATTTTCAACAAAAAAAAAACAATTTTCAACAAAATAGTTTAATTTTTGACCAAAGAAAAAAATTTTAATTTTCAATCCAGCAGCTTAAATTTCTACCAAAAAAAGATACATTTTCGATAGAAAATGGAATAGTTAAATTTTCAATTAAATAAAAAAAAATCAATAAAAAAACTAATTTTCAACCAACGATATGAATTTCCAACCAAAAAGATAAATTTTCAACCAAGCAAATATTAATTTTCTACCAAAAAAAGATGATTAATTTTTAACAAAATAAATTAATTTTCAACCAAATATTTGAATTTTTAAAGGAATTTTCAACCTGATAGTTAAATTGTCAACCGAAGCAATAAATTTTCGACAAAAAACTGAAGAAGATAAATCAGCAATTAAACATGAAATAGTCAAATTTTTCAGTTAGAAAAATTAATTTTAATTTAAAAAAAATTATTTTCAACAAAAAAGTTAAATTTTGAAAAAAATAAAGGTTTTTTAACTAAAATTATTAATCACCTACAAAAAAATTTATTTAAAAAACCAGTTCCATTTTTCAACTAAGTAGTTGAATTCTGGACTTCCCTAACCTATATCAATCCTGAATGAAATAATTATTTTATGATTTTAATTAACATTATTTATTAAATTGTTAATAATTATGTTACTACAAATATTTTGAGATTAGAAAGTAACAATTAAATAATCAGGTTTCTCGGTTCGATTTCGCCATAACACGGGAATTGAAACGTGATAGCATGTAACTCGATAAAACTCGCTGAAATTTGATTCCGCTATTCGAATTCCCTGATTCCAGGCATAGAATCTACGAAAAATATGTTCAGCCAAAACTACTAGTCCTTAATCCTATTTATTAGAATTGAGAATAAAAAAATTTTATTTTCCTCATATTTTATATCAAATGAAATAGGAAAAAAAAAAATCTTGACAGGGAATCGAACCCGGGTTCGGCGCTCCTCAAACAAGTAGTCTAACCAACTAAGCTGCAGACAATCCTTACGGTCCCTGACCGCCCAAAAGCAAAACTCGCAAATTCGACCCACCTCGAAAATTAATATCCTTCTAAAAAGGCCAAAAAATAATATTATTGGCCTATTATCTGAATTTAGATTCCATTTCATGGCACAAAGTAAACTTCCACCTTTCGTCGTTATAGATTAATTTTAAAAGCTTGAGGACTCGAAAAGCCGAAAATTGCCGCCACCTCGCGATTTCTTTCAGCCCCAAAACTTCGTAGAATAGAGATTAGTCGCTGCTTTTTGAAATATGGAATCCTGGCAATGGCAAAATATAAATAGGTATGGTTATTTAAAAAAATGATCAGTTCAATAATTTTAGCAGGAATAGAATATTTTTAACAGTGTTTTCGAGCCGTCAATTACTGATTCGATCGGATGGAAGAGGTCAAGATGCAGCCAGAACCAGTTCCCTGACCGCCCAAAAGCAAAACTCGCAAATTCGACCCACCTCGAAAATGAATATCCTTCTAAAAAGGCCAAAAAATAATATTATTGTCCCATACTCTGAATTTAGATTCCATTTCATGGCACAAAGTAAACTTCCACCTTTCGTCACTATAGATTAATTTCAAAAGCTTGAGGACTCGAAAAGCCCAAAATTGCCCCCACCTCGCGATTTCTTTTAGCTCTAAAACTTCGTAGAATAGAGATTAGTTGCTGCTTCTTTGAAATATGGAATCCTGGCAATGGCAAAAGATGAATAGGTATGGTTATTTAAAAAAAATACCAATTTAATAATTTTAGCAGGAATAGAATATTTTTAACAGTGTTTTCGAGCCGTCAATTACTGATTCGATCGGATGGACGAGGTCAAAAGATGCAGCCAGAACCAGTTGTCCACCTCGCTCATCTCACCGCGTCTTTCAAGTTCTCCCAAGCAACGTGCATACCAAACATTCCGCCCCTTTACCTTGAGTAAAAGCACGCATACGATTATTTAGTAACAGTTGTATTCTGCAATTTTTGAAAGGGA
Source organism: Andricus grossulariae (assembly GCA_011634705.1). Classification (NCBI taxonomy): domain Eukaryota; kingdom Metazoa; phylum Arthropoda; class Insecta; order Hymenoptera; family Cynipidae; genus Andricus; species Andricus grossulariae. Next base: position 20,314 of record JAABKJ010005675.1, on the reverse strand, counting down.
CTTTATAACGGATTATAATAATTATCCACTCAAAATATTATAAAATCAAATTTTAAATAAAAACAACAACTAAATTAAAAATATAAACTTGAATACAATGACAAATATTTATAAATTTAAATAATTATTTATGCTAAAAATTATGCATATTAATTTCTGCTCAGGTCTACAATTGAGACAGGAGATTGTAACAAAAAAAAAATGGCGATAAAGTAACTTTCTCCCGGTACGGGGCAACTAGGTATGCCATATAATTGCTATGAAATAATAACTGCTAATTTTTAGCACTCTTGGTACTTTCACCTGTCGTACTTTTACTACGAACACTTGCAACTCTATTAATTAGAATAAACATTTCACCATGTGACTTGAAAAATGTATTAGAAAATAATTTAAATTCGATAAATCCACCAATTTGTTTGGAAAAGTTGTTTCTAAATGTATGAGGGTTTGAAATTTACCGCCTTAATAAATTCGGCGCTAGATGGCACCATCGTAAACCACTCTCGCAAGCGGTGGATTTTTTTAGATTTATTTTAAATATTTCTTCATATAAAATAAATATTTGTAGCTTTAACCTTTAAGAAACGTATTTTGAATATATTTCACATTTATAAATTAAATTATTCTGAACATTGCTATTACTGGTTCTGAAAAACACTCTACTTTTGATAAACTGGATAGATTAGCCTCACGTAAGAAAATGGGTGAGAGTTATTTGGCTCTGTAGGCCTCGATGCTAATGCCTCGAGAAATTTGAAAACCAAATTCTTGCAGTCTAGTGATATACTCAAATCGCATTTACGTCTAAAGTCGAGGAAAGACTTAATAATTTAGTATAAAATTATCATCCCTTGTAATTACTCACAAATAACAACAAATTAGCTAAGACTCCTGCGAGGCATCGCCTGTGAGCGCTTGCGACCGATCGGGGTTCGATCCCCGAGACCTGACTACTTTTTTTATATTTTTTTTAAAACATAAATAACATTTTCTGATATCAAACAACACTTGTAAACACTTTTTTGATTTTTAAAATACTTTAAAACTGTTGTTTGAACTAAACATGTACTTTTAGTGATTCTGTCGGATGTGAGAGACTAGAAAGAGGTTTTAGAGTTGAGAGGAAGTCTCGTGGCTAATTGTGGGTTGGCAAAAAATCCCCGAGAGGACTTTCTTGAGATTTTGCATACCTTTATGCTTAAACAGAAGAAACATAAGGTGGCTGGCTGACTGCCTAGTCGTTGTCGTCTCGGGCCTGACACCCTTTTTCCCAGCCTAGGCAACCGGCTGTATTATTAGCAGACTTGCCTCGTGCTTTTCTCCCCACACCCCTCGAAAATAATAGACCTGCATACTCCACGTCAAAGACTACCTTTTTTGCTTCACCGAGTAAAATAAATGGACTCAACTCAGCCCCCTAGCTCATTCCAAGCTTCTTTTACTGGAATTTGAGTGCTTCTAAAATTGTATTTTAGTTTCAATGTGTAGTTGGTACAAAACTCTAGAATTTGGTCCACCTCGAAATTTAATTTCCCCCTGAACAGTGAGAAAAATAATATTATCGACTCAATTTTTAGATTTAGATCCCTTTCTGTGGCAAAAAAGGGACTGGTCATTTTGGTTACTCTGTGATTCTTTAAAAAGCTGGAGGACCAAAAAAACGGAAAAATGACTCCACCTCGAGTTTTTTTTTGTCCGTGAAATTTAGTAGGATGGATATTTAGCGTTGATTTTTGGAATATGGAATCTATGTGATGGCACAAAATTATATTGTACTACATATTTTTTATTGTGAAAAAAATCTATATTGACTTTTAGTTTGGAGAAATACATTTTAATCCTGAAGGTCGCTTTTCGACGTGGCTCGAAAATATTCTAATATTCATTTAAACGTCGCTTAAAATTACAAGCGTTTTTCTTAGAAGTGTGGAATGATTTTAATTTCTGAAAAATTTTTATTATACTTTTAGATTATTAAGACAATAATAAGATGAGAAAAGTTAAACGAGTGACACTTTGTGATAAGGAATTCTTTTAAAGTAAGATAAGGTATTCTTGTAAACACGGTGGTTTGAATTTATCTTGCATCAACAATTTATTCTCGTTTTGGTAATTGATATTCGCATCTTGAATTTAATATTAATTTTTCGATTTTTTAAAATAAAAACTTTAAAAAATATATGTCAATATAATTGAATAATTCAAAAAAATGAAGACATTTAACTTTTTATCGTTAACATTACTAAAATTGAAGATCTAATTTAAAAAAAAAACGTTTAGTCTGGCGTGACAAGTCTGCGACTTCTGTGCGATTCAACCGGGGTTCAAATCCCGACGGAAATAATTTTTTTTTCTCTCTTTTTAAAATAATAGTTCGTATTTTCAGAAATAATTAACAATATTTTCGAAAAGAAAAATTTTTATTTGGACTTTATTCAAATAAAAAATTTAATAAATTTAATAAATGCAACTTAAGTGACACGAGAGGTTTTACCGACACGTGGCAGGGAAAATTGTATCAGATTGTGTACACAAAGAGCACGACATAGTTTACATAGTTACTGACTGAACTTGACTTCACCTAGCGCAACCTGTAGGTGTGCAATGTGCATTCACATAAGCACTTCTACACGGATATCACTTGGCCGTGCGTGGGCGTGTTTTGTCGAACGGTTATTCACGTACGGATAGGAATACTGCGCGAATACGCCGTGACATAATCCATGAACGAGAAGGAACGAGATAAAAGAAAAGAGAAAGCAAATGGAGAAAGAGCAGATAAACCAAAAATTCCCTTTTCGCTCCACCTCACGATGTTATCTCTCTCGAAAACGCACAAGAAGGCAGGATTCACATCTGGTTCATAAAATATAGATTCCTCTGGATGGCAACAACTGGACTCATGTTTTTCCCTTCTTTCACGAGGCTCTCAAAATCCAGAGGATCCGAAAAACCGTACTTTGAGCCCACCTCGAGACTTTGTTTGGCTATAAAACAGTGTAGAATTAATATTAAGAGCTGATTCTTGGTATAGGGATTCCTGAGGACGGCAAAAAAGGATAACCGATACTTTTTTTAGTTCAAAACAATTTGCGTTGGAGATCAGGAGTAAGAAACTTGAGACGACCTTGAGGCAATGGGGACTCCGTACTGTGGAGAAAGAACGTGAATGGCAGAGTCGTGTTTACAGGAAGGTGATAGCAAGCGTAAACAGCAAGTACATACCACAAGTATTTGCATACCAATTGCATACCAATAAATTATTTTTCAAAGGATAATAAAAAAGAAATTGCAACAAATGATTGTTGTTGTTGTTGAGTCCAAAGGGTTTCTATCCCTGGAACTCAATAACATGAATGCAATTATTGGTTAGCCGATTGGTGTGATTATGATTGGTTAAAGGGGTGCCAACTCGAGTGCCCCCTAGTGGGGAAAATTGAAAGGAACGCGGAATTGAGGAATGCGAGCAGACAGCGAATGACGCGTTGCAAGCAAGCAAGCAAAGTTCGTCGAGCTGATTCATTCAGGCTTCGGTATGCCTCAAGGTCAACGAATGCTGTTGCCTCTATCCAATGCCGGTCATTCATTAGCTTTGTTACTTCCGTTGTCTCCCGAGACTCAATTTGAAATAAGCAAAATGGTACACACGTATAGGAAACTGAGCCAGAGTTGGCAATTAAAAACTGCTCGACGTTTCAATTAGGACTAATTAGGGGTCATTATGTTGGACTACCTCTCGTAGCTTGAATTTGATTGCAAGAATAAACTGGGCGAGTAAATTAAAAAGTAGGGGCCAAAATATACAGGTTTACATTTTGCCATCGAAGGAAATCTATATTTTAAAAATCAGGCGCTAATTCAACTTTTTGGGTGATTTAGGGAGAGATGAAATCTCGAGGTGGGGCGGGAAGGGGTCCTAAATATGTTTGAAAATTCTCGAGAATTCTAGAATTCTGATGAGATTGATTAGATTCCTGGATTTTTGGATGAGTTTAACTAAATTTAAATTAAATTTCAGCGATGTAAAGGAATTTGAAAATTCGAATAAATTTTTTTTTTGTGAATTGTTGAAAAATTAATGTGAGTCAGTTTAACTAAATTGTGACCAAATTTCAACTAATTTTACTTAATTTCAACTAATTCTAGTGAGTTTCAAGGAACTCCACTGAATTTTAATTAATTCTACTAAATTACAATAAATTTTGATGAATTCTACTAAGTTTTAAATAATTCTACTGAGCATCCGCTACATTTCAACTAATTTGATTGAATTTTAATTAATTCTACTTAATTCTAATGCCTTCTACTGAATTTCAACGAATATTACTGAATTTAAGTTAATTCTACTGAATTTCAACGAAGTCTACTGAATTTCAACGAATTATACTGAATTTCAACGAATTCTACTAAATTCTAACTAATTCTACTGAGTATCAACTAATTTCATTAAATTTTAATTATTTCTACAGAGAATCAACTATTTTCATTGAATTTTAATTAATTCTATTAAAATTGAACTAATTTAATTGAATTTTAATTAATTCTAATTAATTTCAACAAGTTCTTATTTAAAAGAAACTGTATTTCAATTGATTCTACTGAATTCTGATGATTTTCACTAAATTTCAAAGAATTTGACTAAATTTAAATTAATTCTACTGAATTTCAATTAATTTTACAGAATTTAAATGAATTTTACAGAATTTCAATAAATTCTAATGAATTTCAATAAATGCTAATAAATTTCAATAAACTCTAAAAAATTCAACAAATTCTACTGAATTTCAACTACTTCTACTAAATTGTCAATCAGAAAATAAATATTTCAAATACAAAAATTAATTTTTAACAAACTACAGTTGAATTTAACCAGAAAAGAATAATTTACAACAAAATAGTTGAATCCTCAAAGAAAACAGTTTATTTTTCAACTAAAGAATTGCATTTTTAATGAAAATGCCCAATTTCTGCCAAAATAATTTTTTCGACATTTTTTTTAAATTTTCTTTAAAAATTAACTTCTTTAAAATATATAGTCATTTATAACTTTCCCTGGAATCTTAAGGAATTTTTTTTCGGTTTTCTTGAAATCTTTCAAAATTCTTAAAAAGCTTCGAAACCTTCAAAAACTTACATTTTTTTTAATTTTTTGACAATTTTGTAATATATTTAAAACTTCTAATCCTTCTAAATATCTTTTAAAATGATTATCAATTATAAATTCTTCGGGAATTTTCAAAATCACTAATTTTATAAATTGTTCGGGAACTTTAATATTCGGGAATTTTTCAAGTCGGGATTTTTATATTTTGGCAATTTTATAATTTCGGGAATTTTTTATTTCGAATCTTTTCTTTTTCGGGAATTTTACAGTGTCGAGATATTCAATTTTCGAAATTTCGCAGTCTTGCCAAAATTTTCTTAAAATTACTGGGGAAATTTAAAATAATTTTATTTTTGAAAAATTAAATTTAAAAGCATATTTCAAAACATTTCAAAAGATTTCCAAAATTGTCAAAAAAGAATCCGGAAGATTATAAGGCAATTTTTTTAATTAAGCAGTTTTTTTTTTAATTTTAGGAAAAATACTAATCATTTTAAAAAACATTTAGAAAAAAATGCAAAATAGTAAAAAATTTCAACAAAATGTAAGTTTTTGAGGATTTCGAAGCTTTTTAAGAATTTTGAAAGATTGCAAGAAAACAAACGAAAATCCTAAGATTCCTGGGAAAGTTATAAATGATATTTTTTTTTTAAAGTTAATTTTTAAAGAAAATTTCAAAAAATTTCAAAAGATTTCAAAATATGTCGAAAAAAATCTTCTTGTAGAAACTTCACTTTTTGGTTAAAAATGCAACTGTTTAGTTGACAGTTATTTTGTTGTGGTTCAGGATTCAACTATTTGATTGAAAATTATTCTTTTCTGGTTGAATTCAACTGTAATTGGTTAAAAATGCATTTTTTTGTTGTTGTTGAAAACTCAACTATATTGTTGAAATTTTTTTAAAATATTTTTTTTAATGGAAATACATTTTTAACAAAAATGGATCCTTTTTGGTTTAAAGCCCACGTAATTTGTTAAAAATTAACCTTTTTGTAGAAATTTTATGCTCTTGGTTGGAAATTCTTATTTTCCTATTGACAATAACAACGGTTTGGTTAAAAATTAGCTTTTTTTGTATAATTCATTGAAATTCAGTAGACCTTGTTGAAATTCAGTAGAATTCGTTCAAATTCAGTAGAATTAATTGAAATTCAGTAGAATTCGTTGAAACCCAATGTAATTAATTGAAATTCAGTAGAATTAATTGAAATGCAGTAGGATTAGTTGAAATTCAGTAGAATTAATTTAAATTCAGTAGAGTTAATTGAAATGCAGTAGACGTAATTGATATTCAGTAGAATTAATTGGAATTCAGTAGAATTCATTGAAATTCTGTAGAATTAGTTTAAATTCAGTAGAACTAGTTTAAATTCAGTAAAATTAGTTTAAATTCAGTAGAATTAATTGAAATGCAGTAGAATTAGTTGAAATTCAGTAGAATTCGTTCAGGTTCAGTAGAAGTCACTGATATTCAGCAGAATTAATAGAAATTCAGTAGAATTCGTTGAATCCCAATATAATTAATTGAAATTCAGTAGAATTAGTTTCAATTCAGTAGAATTAATTTAAATTCAGTACAATTAATTGAAATTCAGTAGAAGTCATTGATATTCAGTAGAATTGATTGAAATTCAGTAGAATTAATTGGAATTCCGTAAAATTCATTGAAATTTAGTAGAACAAATTAAAATTCAGTATAATTCGTTGAAATTCAGTCCAATTCATTGGAATTCAGTAGAGTTCGTTGAAATTCAGTAGAATTAGTTGAAATTCAATAGAATTCGTTCAAGGTCAGTAGAAGTCACTGATGTTCAGCCGAATTCATAGAAATTCAGTAGAATTCGTTGAATCCCAATATATAATTAATTGAAATTCAGTAGAATTAGTTTAAATTCAGTAGAATTAATTGCAATACAGTAGAATTAGTTGAAATTCAGTAGAATTAATTTAAATTCAGTACAATTATTTTAAATTCAGTAGAAGTCATTGATATTCAGTAGAATTTATTGAAATTCAGTATAATTAATTGGAAATCAATAGCATTAATTGGAATTCCGTAAAATTCATTGAAATTCAGTAGAACAAATTGAAATTCAGTGTAATTCGTTGAAATTCAGGCAAATTCGTTGGAATTCAGCAAAGTTCGTTGAAATTCAGTAGAATTAGTTGAAATTCAGTAGAATTAATTTTAATTCAGTACAATTAATTGAAATTCAGTAGAAGTCATTGATATTCGGTAGAATTAATTGAAATTTAGTAGAATTATTTGTAAATCAATAGAATTAATTGGAATTCCGTAAAATTCATTGAAATTCAGTAGAACAAATTGAAATTCAGCAAAGTTCGTTGAAATTCAGTAAAATTTGTTGGAATTCAGTGGAATTAGTTTAAATTCAGTAAAATTATTTAAAATTCAGTAGAATTCGTTGTAATTTTGTAGAATTAAATCAAAATTCAATCAAATTAGTTGAACGTCAGTAGTATTGAAATTCAGTAGAATTCATTGGAATTCAGTAAAATTCAGTAGAATTCATTGAAATTCAGTAGAAATAATTGAAATTCAGTAGCATTCATTGGACTTCAGTGGAATTTCTTTAAAATTCAGTAGAATTCTTTGACACTCAGTCAAATTCATGGGAATTCGTCGAAATTCAGCAGAATTCGTTTGAATTCAGTAGAATTAGTTGAAATTCAGTAGAATTAGTTTAAAATCACTAGAATGAATTGAAATGCAGGAGAATTAGTTAAAATTCAGTAGAATTAATTGAAATTCAGTAGAATCAAATAAAATTCAGTAGAATTAAATCAAAAATCAATAAAATTAGTCAAACATCAGTAGAATTTATTGGAATTCAGTAAAGTTCATTGCAGTTCAGTAGAATTCGTTTGAATTCAGTAGAATTCTTTAGAGTTGGAATTCATTTAAGTTCAGTAGAATTAGTTGAAATTAAGTAGAATTAATTGAAATTCAGTAGAATTCATTGAAATTCAGTAGCAATAATTGAAATTCAGTAGAATTCATTGGAATTCAGTAGAATTCATTAGAATTCAGTAGAATTTCTTTAAAATTCAGTAGAATTCGTTGACATTCAGTCAAATTCATTGGAATTCGTCGAAATTCAGCAGAATTCGTTGACATTCAGTCAAATTAATTAGAATTCGTCGAAATTTAGAAGAATTCGTTTGAATTCAGTAGAATTAGTTGAAATTCAGTAGAATTCGTTTAAATTCACTAGAATTAATTGAAATGCAGAATTAGTTGAAATTCAGCAGAATTAATTGAAATTCAGTAGAATTAAATCAAAAGTCAACAAAATTAGTTAAACATCAGTAGAATTCATTGGAGTTCAGTAGAATTCGTTTGAGTTGGAATTCATTTAAATTCAGTAGAATTAGTTGAAATTAAGTAGAATTCATTGAAATTCAGTAATATGTCATTCTCTTGAAACCTTTCAAAATTCACATTTTCCAAAACTTCAAGTATGATTCCCGGCACGAATTCACATTCCCGACTTTTTCCCGATTTTATTTTAATTCCCGGATATTTCCCGGTTAGTAGACACCCTATTGGCATCCTCAAAACTCATAAAGTGATCTCATACATAAATTAAATAAAATGCACTCATAAATTAATTAAAGTGCACACAGATGGCGTCATTTTAGTCGATTTAAAATTTAGACTTCCTAGGCGATCATAGATGGCGGTGCTCGGTGCTTATATCGCTCATACGGAAACTTTATGCCTCGTCCTCCTCGTTCTCCAGATGGTGAAAGAGGGATGCGACGGGGAGGATAGAGATTCTATCGATTGCCTCTGCATTCCTCTCCGGCTTTCTAGAACGCATTTTTTTCACTCTCTTCAAGTCCAGTTTCAAATTCACCTCATCACCTGCTCCTCTTTCATTTTCCAGAAACTAATCCACCCCAAAAAGTTAAATTTTCAAGAAAAGACTTGAACTTTCAAAAAAAGAAATAAATTTTTAATACAATACTTGAATTTTCAAATTAGTAATTAAATTTTCAACAAAATACTACATCTTTCAAAAAAATAATTAAATTTTCAACAAAAAAGTTGAATTTTCAACCAAGAAGGTTAATTTTCAACAAAGTAAATTAATTTTCTAAAAAAAAAAATGTTCAACAAAATATGTCAATTTTCAAACAAATAGTTGAATTTTCAACTAAAAAACATCAATTTTCATTAATTTCGAATTCAACTGATCACCTGCTCCTCTTTCATTTTCCAGAATCTAATCTTTCTCAAAAAATGACATTTTCAACAAAATACTTAAATTTAAAAAAAAAGAAATAAATTGTCAACAGAATACTTGGATTTTCAAATACTTAATTAAATGTTCAACAAAATACTTTAACTTTCAAAAAAGTAATTAAATTTTCAACAAAAAAGTTCAATTTTCAACCAAGAAGATTAATTTTCAACAAAGTAAATTAATTTTCTACAAAAAAAGGTTCAACAAAATAGTTGAATTTTCAACTAAAAAACATCAATTTTCATTAATTTTGAATTCACCTAATCACCTGCTCGTCTTTCATTTTCCAGAATCTAATCTTCCCCAAAAAATTAAATTTTCAACAAAACAGTTGAATTTTCAACCAAGAAGATTAATTTTCAACAAAGTAAATTAATTTTCTACAAAAAAAAAGGTTTAACAAAATATCAATTTTCAAAAAATAGTTGAATTTTCGACAAAAAACATCAATTTTCAATTAAAAATTAAATTGTTAAATTTTCATTGATTTCAAATTCACCTTTTCACCTGCTCCTCTTACATTTTCCAGAATCTAATCTTTCCCAAAAAATCAAATTTTCAAGAAAATATTTAAATTTTCAAAAAATGAAATCATTTGTCAACAAAATACTTGACTTTGCAAATAAGTAATTAAATTTTCAACAAAATACTTGAACTTTGAAAAAAGTAATTGAATTTTCAACAAAACAGTTGAATTTTCAACCAAGAAGATTAATTTAAAACAAAGTAAATAAATTTTCTACAAAAAAAAAAAGGTTCAACAAAATATCAATTTTCAAACAAATAGTTGAATTTTTAACTAAAAAACATTAATATTGAATTAAAAATTAAATTGTTAAATTTTCATTAATTTCAAATTCACCTTATCATCTGCTCCTCTTTCATTTCCCAAAATCTAATCTTTCCCAAAAAATTAAATTTTCAAGAAAATATTTAAATTTTCAAAAAAAGAAATAATTTGTGAACAGAATACTTAAATTTTCAAATACGTAATTAAATTTTCAACAAAATACTTGAACTTTCAAAAAAAGAATTAAATGTTCAACAAAACAGTTGAATTTTCAACCAAGAAGAGTAATTTTCAACAAAGTAAATTAATTTCTACAAAAATAAAAGTTCAAAAAAATATATCAATTTTCATACAAATATTTAAATATTGAAATAAAAACCATACAATTTCAATTAAAAATTGAATTGTTAAATTTTCATTATTTTCAAATTCACCTGATCACCTGCTCCTCTATCAATTTTTAGAATTTAATCTATCTATCAGTGATTAACAAAACAGCCAAATTTGAATTTTTATATGAATTTTTAACCAAGAAGTTCAAGTCTCGACTAAAAATAATAAATTTTCATTAATTTCGAATTCACCTGATCACCTGCCCTCTTTCATTTTCCAGAACCTAATCTTCCCCAAAAACGTAAATTTTCAAGAAAATATTTAAATTTTCAAAAAAAGAAATAATTTGTCAACAGAATACTTGAATTTTCAAATTAGTAATCAAATTTTCATCGAAATACTTCAACTTTCAAAAAAGTAATTAAATTTTCAACAAAATAGTTGAATTTTCAACCAAGAAGATTAATTTTCAACAAAGTAAACTAATTTTCTAAAAAAAAATGTTCAACAAAATACATCAATTTTTAACCAAATAGTTGAATTTTAAACTAACAAACATACATTTTCAATTGAAAATTAAATTGTTAAATATTAATTAATTTCAAATTCACCTGATCACCTGCTCTTTCAACTTCCAGAATTTAATCTGTCAATGATTAACAAAACAGCTGAATTTAAAACAAAAATTTAATTCTCAAGAAAATACTTGAATTTTTAATTAAGTTATTACATTTTCTACAAAATAATTGAATTTTTAACCAAATACTGGAATTTTTATTATACAAATATGAATTTTCAACCGAGATTAATTGTCAACAACGTAAACTAATTTTCTACAAAAAAAATGTTCAATAAAATACATTCATTTTCAAACAAACAGATGGATTTTCAATTAAAAAATAAAAATTTTAATTAATTTTGAATTCACCTGATCGCCTGCTCCTCTTGCATTTGGCAGAATCTAATATTTCCCAAAAAATTAATCTTTCGAGAAAATATTTGAATTTTCAAAAAAAGGAAATAAATTGTCAACAAAATACTTGAATTTTCAAAGAAGTAATTAAATTTTCAACAAAATACTTGAACTTTCAAAAAAGTAATTAAAGTATCACCAAATCAGTGGACGTTTCAACCAAGAAGATTAATTTTCAACAAAGTAAATTAATTTTCTACAAAAAAAAGTTCAACAAAATACATCAAGTTTCAAACAAATAGTTGAATTTTCAACTGAAACCCATAAATTTTCAATTAAAAATTAAATGGTTAAATTTTAATTGATTTCAAATTCTCCTGACTATCTGATCCTTCAATTTCCAGAATCTAATGTATCTATCAATGATTAACAAAACAGCCGAATTTTCCAAAAAATTAAATTTCCAAGAAAATACTTCATTTTGAACAAAAATTAAATTTTCAACCAAATACTTACAATTTCAAACAAGTAATTAATTTTTTAAGCAAGTAATTAAATTTTCAACAAAATAGTTGAATTTTTAACCAAATACTGGAATTTTCAAACACAAATATAAATTTTCGTCCATGAAGATTAATTTTCAACAAAGTAAATTCATTTTCTAACAACAGCAAAAAATGTTCAACAAAATATATCAATTTTCAAACAAATAGTTGAATTTTCAACTGAAAAACATAATTTTCAATTAACAATTAAATTGTTAAATTTATATTAATTTCAAATTCATCTGATCACCTGCTCTGTCAATTTCCAGAATCTAATTTATCTATCAATGATTAAAAAAACAGCTGAGTTTAAAACAAAAATTAAATTCTCAAGAAAATACTTGATTTTTGAAATAAGAAATTACATTTTCAACAAAATAGTTGAATTTTTAACCAAATCCTGGAATTTTCAATCTACAAATATGAATTTTCAACCAAGAAGATTAATTTTCAACAAAGTAAATTATTTGATTTATCAAAATGTTTATTAATATAATTTCCACCAATAATCATAAGCAATTATTCAAATTTAATTGCTATAAGTGGTATTATTTTTTTTCATGAGGTTAATCAATCTGAAAAAAAAAATTAGAAATATTAAGGAGGCTTTTTAAACGGAAAATTGTATGTTTTATCAGAATTTTCAAACAGAACAGTGACTCATTAAAGAAATATTTGTTTTATAAGGTACGAAATACGAATATTAACATTTATAGAAAATAAATTTTGATTGCAAAAAAACATGATAAAGATTAAAAAAACAGCTATTCCGTGAAAAAGCTATTTAAAAAATTACTGTTTGCATAATTTTTAGAGATTATTGATTGAATTTATTTTCTTTTGTTGAATTTAACTGTTTTTGGTTGAAAATTGACATATTTTTACGTTGAACCTTTGTTAAAATTTTTCTTTTTTTTTGGTCGAAGATTCATGATTTTATTAAAAACATCATTTTGGTTCAAAAATTAACTATTTTATTAACTTTGTTAAAAATTAATTTTTTTGGCTGTCGATTCATGATTTTAGTTGAAAATTCATATTTTTGGTTGAAAATTAAATTTTTAACTGAATATGTAACAATTCCATTTTTGGTTAAAAATGTATCTATTTTAGTTAAGAACCCATCTTTTAAAATAAAGATTCATCATTTTAGTTGAAAATTCATCTATTTGGTTGAAAAATTTTTAATTAAAAAAAAATTTTTTTTTTTTAGTTGAAAATTGATTTTTTATGGTAAAAAAATTAATATTCTTGGTGGAAACTTCATCTTTTTGGTTGAAGATTCAAATATTTGGTTTAAAACTCACCTATTTGGTTGAAAATGTAACTATATTGTTGGATTTCTTTTTAATTCAACAATTTTTTATTTAAAATCAATTATTTTTTCGATGGAATATCCAATATTCCACTTTTTGTTGATAATTAATATTTTTTAGTTGTAGATTTATTCTTTTAGTTGAAATTTCATATCTTTAGTTAAAAATTTAGTTATTTTACTAAAAGCCTTTTTTTGCTGAAAATTTATCTTCTTCAGTTAATAATTCTGCGCTTTTGTGGAAAGTTTCACTACTTTGTTAAAAATTCATTTTTTTTGTAGGATTCATTTTAGTTAAAAATTCATATTTTTAGCTAAAAAGTTTTTTTTTGTGATAAAAATTATTTTTTAAACTGAAAAAGTAACTATTCCATTTTTTGTTTAAAATGCATCTGTTTTAGTTCAAAATTTATCTCTTTGGTTAAAAATTTAACTATTTATTTTAAAAATCACCTTTTTGGTTGAAAAATGAACTATTTTGTTGGATTTTGTTCGTTTGAATTCAACAATTTTTTATTTGAAATAAATTTCTTTTTGATGGAATTTCAAATATTACACTTTTTGTTTATAATTAATGTTTTTTAGTTGTAGATGCATGCTGGTGATTGAAATTTCATATTTTTAGTTAAATATTTAGTTTAGTTTACCTACCTTGTTAAAAAATTCTTTTTTTTGTCACGATTTTAGTTAAAAATTTGTTTGTTTTTTGTGTTAAAAATTATTTTTACAACTAAAAATGTAACTATTTTATTTTTTGTTTAAAATGTATCCGTTATAGTTCAAAATTAATCAATTTGGTTCAAAATTTAACTATTTTTTTTAAATTTGTTATTTTTAGGATTCATTTTAGTTAAAATTTTCTTTTTGTGTTAAATTTTTTTTTTTTAACTGAAAAAGTAACTATTCTATTTTTGTTTAAAACACACCTGTTTTAGTTCAAAATTCATCTGTTTAGTTTAAAATTTAACTATTTATTTTAAAAATCACCTTTTTGGTTGAAAATTTGACTATTTTGTTGGCATTTTTTTTATGCTTGTTTTCAACAATTTTTTTTTTGAAATACATTTTTTTCGATGGAATTTCAAATATTACACTTTTTGTTGATAATTAATGTTTTTTAGTTGTAGATGCATGCTTTTAGCTAAAATTTTTTATTTTTAATTACAAATTTAGCTTAGTTTAACGACTTTATTTAAAAATTCATTTTTTTGTCAGGATTTATTCTAGTTAAAAAGGTTTGTATTAAAAATTATTTTTAATACTTAAAATGTAACTATTCCATTTTTTGTTTAAAAAGTATCTGTTCTAGTTCAAAATTACTCCGTTTGATTGAAAATTTAACTATTTTGTTGAAAATTCATTTTTTTAGGATTCATTTTAGTTAATTTTTTTTTTTTTAATAATTTTTTGTTTACCAGAAAAAGTAACTATTCTATTTTTTGTTTAAAATGCACCTGTTTTAGGTCAAAATTAATTTTTGGTTGAAAATGTAACTATTTAGTTTAAAAATCACCTTTTTGGTTGAAAATTTAACTATTTTGTTGGAATTTTCTTTAGGCTTGAATTCAACAATTTTTTATTTGAAAACATTTTTTTTCGACGGAATTTCAAATATTACACTTTTTGTTGATAATTAATGTTTTTTTAGATGTAGATGCATGCTTTTAGTTGAAATTTCATATTTTTAATTAAAAATTTAGCTTAGTTTAACTACTTTATTAAAAAATTCATTTTTTTGTTAGGATTTATTTTATTTAAAATCTTTTGTGTTAAAAATTATTTTTACAACTTAAAATGAAACTATTCCATTTTTTGTTTGAAAAGTATCTGTTTTAGTTCAAAATAATTCCATTTGGTTCAAAATTAAATTATTTTGTTTAAAATTTGTTATTTTTTGTTTTTTTGCTGAAAATTACTTTTTTTTAACTAAAAATGTAATTATTCCATTTTTTGTTTAAAATATATCTGATTTAGTTCAAAATTAATCCATTTGGTTGAAAATTGAACTATTTTGTTGGAATTTAACCATTTTTTATTTTAAATAAATTTTTTTTCGATGAAATATCAAATATTACACTTTTTGTTGAAAATTAATGTTTGTTAGTTGTAAATGCATGCTTTTAGTTGAAATTTCATATATTCAATTAAAAATTTAGCTTAGTTTAACTACTTTATTAAATAATTCATTTTTTTGTCAGGATTTATTTTAGTTAAAAATTTGGTTTTTTGTGTTAAAAATTATTTTTACAACTTGAAATGTAAATATTCCATTTTTTGTTTAAAATGTATCTGTTTTAGTTCAAAATTAATCCATTTGGTTGAAAATTTAACTATTTTATTTAAAAAAAATTTTTTTGCTGAAAATTAATTTTTTTATCTAAAAATGTAACTATTCCCTTTTTTGTTTAAAATGTATCTGTTTTAGTTCAAAATTAATCCATTTGGTTGAAATTTAACTATTTCGTTTAAATTTTTCTTTTTTTTGAAAATTAATTTTTTAAACTAAAAATGTAACTATTCCATTTTTAGTTTAAAATGTATCTGTTTTAGTTTAAAATTAATGCGCTTGGTTAAAAATTTAACTATTTTTTTCAAACTTTTTTTTTGTTCGAAAATTTATTTTTTCAACTAAAAATGTAACAATTGCATTTTTGGTTGAAAATCATGTACTTAGTTGAAAATTGCTCTTTTTTGGTAAAAAATCAATGTTCTTGGTGGAAAATTCATCCTTTATGGTTCAAAATTCTGCTTGTAGAAATTTCATATTTTTTCATACATTAAACATAAATAAATAAAAATTTTTGTTCATAATTATAAAAATTGAGGTCCAGACCCGCGTCTCTTAGTACTTCATATTTAGTTTCCCAAATTTCCAACTCGATATCGCGTTTCACGTAAACATATCTTGATTTTGAAAAAAATGTGAAAATTTTTTTTGAGGTTAGGCTCGCACGGCCTTGATATTATTTTGACATTTTAATTTCTAAATTGCATGAGACAAAACATAATAATCTTGCATCTGTTTATTTTCTAGTGTATACTAAAATTGCAAACATTTGTAACAGTCAAGGTTTTTATTTTATTTCCCTTGAAATAATTTTTCTGATGACGTAGGACGTCTCCCACGCACCAGAAATTAGAGATGATAAAGGCTGCATTCGTGAGGGTACACGGCATGCCGCAACCGCAAATAATCGATATTCTTCAAGCGCTTTACTACTATCCAGGACGTGCAATGCCAGTCGTCCGAACCTAACCCAACTTTACTCCCATCGTCCTCGCCCTCCAAGAGTCACTCAGTGCGCAGCCACCTTGCGAATTCCCGTTGATGAGCAAACTTTCAAGTGTTTTAGATTTAGGGGGACTCGACATTGAAAAAAAAAAAATTAAAAAACTTGTCTGTACGCCATTTTGTCTTCAAAGAGTGATGATATGGCATTTAAAATTTAAAGGGCCCGAAAATTGAGGGCCGGCTCTAATAAAACATTTCCAACTAATTTTTTTTATCTGATTCCCAAAACTTTACCGGATATGAAAAACAAAAATTGAAATCAAACAAAACCCGCTTCTTTAAAATACTTCATAAAACCGAATTAATGTTAACGAAAGAAATATTTCAGCCAAGAATGTTATGAAAATAATTTCGTCCAAACAAGAAACGCAGTATCTGCATTTTTTATCGTATCTGAATTGCAGGTACCAAAATATTCTTTATACTAACCATTTTTATAGTTTTTCACGAAAGTGAAAAATCGAGTAATTGAAAGAAAGTTAACATAACCTAAATTTTTGTCTTCAAATGAAAAAGGTTCAAAATACAAAATTACTTTCATAACCTCAATCTAACTGATTCTTTTGTTTATATCTTTGTAGCCTTTTTAACTTATAAATTTCGGTAAGAACCTGATAAATACATTTTCCAGACTAATAGTGCAAATTTCTTTATGTGTCAGTTCCATAGAACAATTTTTTCGGCAGCACTGTAGAAAGATTTGTATTTTGTATTTATGTAATGAAACTATTGTTTAAACTATGGTAAAAGACAATACATTTTTAAGTAAAACAACATTATTTTTTGTACATATTTATTTTTATTCTACATTTTTGCGCCGAAACTTTTAAATTCGCGATAACTGTCATGGCACCGCATATGCGCCTTACAAACATCCGAATTGAAATCGTCTAAAAATCTTGCTGCACTTTCGACCCACCCTAATTGAGGAACAATGTCACCAGAAACTCGAAATGACAGTGCAAAAAAATCCTCCACGAGGTCCGAAATCGCTAGTTACGCCACTGCGTGTCAAGAGTGGGGGAAGAAAGTGACGAGGAAGGGGTACCGGGAGGGCTGAGGGGGAGGAAGAGTAGATTGGGTGGGGCAGCAGACGCCCCGCGGCAAACTGTCAAACTAAGCTGGTTCCGCGATGCCCGTGGCCATCGGCCGTGTCTCGCCGCCCCCATATCAACCAGCATGGCCTTCCGATGGAATCTAAACCCAGTCGCACAATTCCCACTCCTCACGCAAACAGCCGGCGTTTTGCTCATGCCGCATGGCCGTCGGACTCGCTTCGAATCAAAAACTTTTCAATCAAAAAGTCAGAAACTCGCTGCGTGAACCAAATCTTCGGCGGCCATGCGACCCGCTCTCGCCCCTCGAAAAAACAAAAGACGTTTTGGATCCCAGCTCAAGCCCGAGCCATTTAAACCAGCCGGATCCAATCGCTTTTCGTTTAATCTGATGCAAGGCCCTCGATTCGTTCAGCCGGTAGGTTGGAGATTTATTGGTCAACAAGAGGTACAGAAAGGGGGAAGAGGTACGGAAAAGGAAGAATAAGGAAAGATCACATGACAAGAAATTATTTATTCACAATACCAAGGAACCAGGATACATTCATACAAACAGGATACATCAGAAACATGTTACGCAAAAAGACTTACCATCATCTTGTAGTTGAGCTTCCTCGGCGCGGCTACATTCTCCATTCTCACGGACATGCTTAGCTCACGTCTTTCTCACTCGGGTTATTAAAATACCCCTTTTTCGCCGGCACTGCGCCTCCTGGTGGCTTCTTTTCCGTCCGCGCCGGGACGACCGCGATCCGCCGCCCGCACCGATTTTTCTCACACTTTTGGGGCGGGGGGGAGGAGGAGGAGAAGAAGAAGGAGGGAGGACACGGGGGAGGGATGGCCGTGTGGGTGACGATGATGAAAAAAATCAGGGGAGCAAAACACTCGATAGACTCCGCACAGCACCTTCACCAAAACTGCAACTTTACTTGCACTCGGATTTCACGGCGAGCGATAAACGGGGTGTGGAGGAACGGCCTCTCTCGATTCTCGGCGGGTGGAGAGGGGATATTTCACGTGGAGGGAGGGAGAGGCGCACGATAAGCGAGGCGGGCGATTTTCACGCCGACGAGGAGGCCCGATGTCGACGCGACGGACTCGCCGATGATTAATCGGACCTGGGGGGTAGTGAGGGGGTGTAGGTTCGGTGGTCGTGTCAACCGGCGGTGGGGGGAGGAGGAGCGCTTTTGATAAGAACTCACACGCTACCTGTGTGTGAGTGCGAGGAGAGGAAAAATGGAGCGAGAGGAGAAAGGGGCAAAAGAGAGAGAGAGAGAGAGACAGAGAGAAGTTGAGATGGTCGTGCCGAGACGGATGTCGAGTGTCAAGAGGGTGTGTCGGGCTGCACTATTTGCACTAACGTTGCACTCGGACTTGCCCGAAGTTGGCACTCGACACTTGAAGAAAAAATGCTGAAAATCCCATCGGGGGGATTGATTCTTCTTCTAAATCTTCTTCTTTTTTCTCTTGTTCCTTTAATTCCTTCTTGCCTTTGCTGCACCAATCTGATCTCTTCTGCTGCGCGGTGCCGAGGGCTTTTCCTTATTCTATCCCGGACGAGCTGCGCCTCCACTACGCGACTTTCTATCGAGTACAAATCACGGGCACGGCGCGGTTTATTCGTACAGCATGTTACAAAAATAGAGATTGGATCTAAATAAATAATGTACAATTATACTTGTAAGGAAACATTTAGGTGTATGTGTTGTCTTGTAGGTAGAGTCTAAGCTACTGCCCGGCGAGGTTCGCCCATCTTGTCGGAAAGTGACGAGTGCTGTGGCCGCGAGGCGGCGCCACCAGCGGCTGGAGAAAAGGGGCTCCACCGGACGGAGTGTCTGAGCGACGGGCGCTCAAGACACGATCGGGACGAGTGAGAAGAAGAGAGTGGCTCGGACTCGAGTCGAAGCGAGAGAGAAGAATCGGAGAGACGGAAAGGGGCGGATGTGGTGGCAGGACTGGAGGGAGCTTTCACCTGCCGAGGTTGGCGAACCTGACTCGACAGGGACGGCGATACTTTCTGGAGCACCTGAGACCTGATTTGCATGATCGTATGTAGACGGGGACTCGCTGGTTCCA
The DNA here is from genome assembly GCA_011634705.1 of Andricus grossulariae. Classification (NCBI taxonomy): domain Eukaryota; kingdom Metazoa; phylum Arthropoda; class Insecta; order Hymenoptera; family Cynipidae; genus Andricus; species Andricus grossulariae. The sequence continues at coordinate 617 of JAABKJ010005675.1, read as the reverse complement.
TCTGAGGAATTTTAATTCCTTTTTTTTCACCTATTCTACAAACGGGAGCTGCTCTAGTAAAAAGTGAGTAAATAAACAGAAAACAGAGATTTGAGATCTCACCGCGCATACGATTTACTGCGCCGGCGCAATAGATCACGTCTTCATTTAAATCGGAAACTAAAATAAAAAAAGTATAAAAATATATTTTAGAGGTTTAAATTGCAGGAAAAATCAGTTTTAAATAATACAATCGAATTTTTGAGATTCAATCGTTTCTCCAAAAGAGTGACTCAAGTTGCCGGAAAAATGATGATATGGTAACCGCTGACTAATTCTATTTTTACATACAAACAAAAGAATTGTCGACACCCAGTTGTGACTAATTCCTCAAGACTTTCGGAGACTTTCTCTGAGATAAAAATTGCCCCTCTTCCTTATTACATCGAAGATAATGATTTTTGGGGGCGATTGGACTGAAATGGTGGTACTGACGTAATGAGACGTGTCTCAGCTTGTCTCGAGGCTTCACGGTCATTAGCAAAGTCTAGGGATACCATAAGGAGTCTACTTTGTTTTGACCGATGCCTTTTCTCGCGTGTCCCTCTGTTAAGCCATGGACGAGGTCAAGGCCGTTG
>JAABKJ010005674.1:0-18458 GCA_011634705.1 Andricus grossulariae | reverse complement strand
TAATATCATTAAAGAAGCGCATGCGGAATATCTTGGGAAGAAGAATAACTGAGAGCATTAAACCAGACATTCCTCTGAAACTTGATGAAAAAATAGTCCTACATATATACGGCCAATATATATAGTTTGATGAAGCATTACAAATCACTTATGTAAAAACAACAGCTTTCCATTCGCAGTCCAATTTTCCACCCTTGGAACTTATGCTTAGAAGAGAAGCTAACATACCATTATCGGTAACATGTTCACTGACCCTGACGTATCTGGAACTAGTGAAAAAGTGGACAAATAAATACGAAGAAAACCTACCAAGAGCTGAAGAAAGAATATAAATAGAAACAGGAAAAAAGAAGGAACGACAACTTTGTTGAAAGTTGATTAACTCTTTTGAAAATCTATCTTTTTAGTTGAGGATTCATATCATTGGTTAAAAATTTAACTATTCAATTGAAAATTCGTTTCTTTTTTGGCTGAAAATTAACTTTTCCGTTGCACTGAAAATTTTACTATTACATTTCTAGTGGGAAATTCATCTTTTTTAGTTAAAGATTGAACCATTTGGTTTTAAATTATATTTTTAGTTAAAAACTCATCCCGTGGGTTCAAAATTGAACTATTTTGTTGAATTTTTTTTGCATTCAACTATTGTTTAAATTCAAACACATTTTCGTTGAAATATTCTTATCAATTCAACTTTTCGTTGAAATCGAATCCTTACACCCGTGAATCAAATACGTGAAAATAATCATGTGCTTCGGTTATCCATTTCAACAGTACGTAACAATAATCAAATGCTAAAATTAATTGGGTTTTCGTAGAAAAAAAATTATTTTGCACTAAAACATATTCAGAAATAACTGATATTGATACTGAATCAATACGTTACGCTAATAATGAAACTCTACGATTTTTATATACAAAAAATTTAATAAACAGGCAACTCTAATAGTTACGTATAATATACGTTGTTCGTCAATAGTCAGAACGAGAAAATTACCTACTTGTATACAAGACTGTTACACTTGCATATTCCGTTAATTATATATTTATGACGATCTTAAATACTACTGTTGATGGAATATCAATATTAGCTTATTTTTCAGAAGATTTTTTGAAGAAAAAACTTTTTTATCGGAAGATTGCGCTCAGCTGAAACATTTATTAACTATGTTTGTTACTAAAAACTAAGTGGATTGACTGTTAACTATATTTTGCAGTTAGAACAACATTTATAAAACATATTGAATTTTTTTCAATTGGATGGAGAAGTGTGGCCTAGAGATAAAAAACTGAACTTGAATTATTATTGATAAAATTGTTTTTAATAGGAATCGTTGATGTGTGGAGATAAGACGATCCCATATATCGATGTAGCAATCAAACTAACCAATCGCAGATGAAGAAAGAAGTTTTTAACTAGTCAGGTTTTAAGAATGTATATAATGCTGAGAGTTTCTAAAAAAGACTTCAAAATCAGTCAATAAATGGAGCCGAAATTTAATAAGCAATATTGTTCATCATAATTTTCAACTAGAAAAAGACGAATATTCCAATAAAAAACATAAATTTTAAATCAAATTATCAGCTGAAACAATCTATGAAAAAAATAGGTCAGCACAGTTATATGCCAGCAAATTTTTCATAATGTTTGTCTACAGTTGCGAAATCTTCCTCAGCAACAGTAGTCCGTTCTTCGTAACCTTAACACATCCTTGGAATTTGAAACAAATATTGTCTCTCAGATAGTAAATTAAATTTTATCAAATCGTTCTAAGACTTTGAAATACAATGAAATCATGAAAAATTTATTGTAAGAATGTGGTACATATTTATAATGAAATTTCCAATATTAAAATAATAATATTATGATATATTATCTTAACAAAGCTTTCAGCATATTGGGCTGAAACCATCCTCAGTCAGAGAAAAAAATATAATGTGATATATTCATAGCACCTAATTTCCAACATATTTAATAAAAAATGGCAAAGGATCAAATTCATCTTTTCAGTTTTTTTAAGATATTTTCAGGGTGTCTGAGCCACCGGAAAATCAGAAAAAGACCCGGAATTCCGTACATAAAAAAAAACCGAGTATATGATTCCGAAACCGGGATTTTTCTCTGTAATGTACTAATATGCAAATTTAAAGTTGTGACATAGATTTTTTATGACACATGCATGATTTTCGTCCTTTTGGACGCCTATTAAGCGGGCCTTTAGATCTACTTTTTACACTCTAGGAACTGAAAAGTGACGCCAGAGGTGAATAATGAAAATTATACATCTATGAGCTCGCAGTTTACGAATGTTAGTGCAATCACCGTAAAGTCTGTGATGAAATTTTTGTTGCAGATAATAGAATTTTGGCGTTATTCATGGAAATTTACCATATAGAGCTGATCAAATTACCGCAAATTACCGTGAATCGCCAAATTTTTTTATAAATTTCCCGAAATTAATGGAAATTTTTAAAAACGAATTTTGGGTAATTTATATTAATTTACCATATTTACTTGTAAAATTACCATGAATGACCGAAAATTAATGGTCATTTGAGAAAATGAATTTTGGGTGATTTATGGTAATTTACCATGGACACCGGTAACATTACCGTAAATGACCAAAAATTTCCCGAAATTCATGACAAATTTAGAAATGAATAGTGGGTAATTTGTGTTAATTTAGAATATTTACAGGTAAAGTTATTATAATTGACCGAAAATTCGCATAAATTTCCGAAAATGTATGAAAATTTTTTAAAATGAATTTCAGGTGATTTAAGGTAATTTGCCATATTTACTGGTAAAATTACCATGAATGACCTAAAATTTGCATAGATTTCTGAAAATTTATGGAAATTAAAAAATGAATTTAGGGTAATTTCTGTTAATTTACCATATCAACCAGTCAAATTAATATACATGACAAAAAATTTTCATAAATTTTCAGAAATTCATGGAAATTTTTGAAAATGAATGTTGGAATAAGGTAACATTAATTTCATGCCTCTTTATTAAAAAAATATTATGCACCAAAATCATTACTGTATTTCGAGAAATGTCTGAAAACTCACAGTTGGATTAAACCAAAAAGAAGAATGATCAACAAAATAGCTGAATCTTCAACCAAACCAACTTCATTTTCTGTCAAAATAGTTGAATTTTGAACCAACAAAAATTTAATTTTTGATTTCATTAAAAATGCATTAATCTTTGAAAGCTGTTTAAATATTGAGCAATATCTTTAAGTCGGTTAAAATCATGCAAAATATTTAAAATCTTTTAAAATCACCAGTAAAAATTAACAGTTGACCAAGAGAAACCCAGGAAATGACCAGAAATTTAAAATGATTCATCTGGTAGGCAGTAATTTAATTTTCAATTTCCACTGTGGATTGCGCTTCTACATAAATAATTATATGAATTGTCATATCATTTTTAACGAAGTTGGTGAGTACTTTTTTCCTTTGAAACTCACTCTAATGATATTTAAATATCTCAGTAGGACAAGATTGACGCTGATAAGCTATGAGATAACGAATATAAGATGTACTTTATAATATGATAAAGAATTGCAATATGTATTACTTACGCTGTTAATTCAAATCTTTATCAGCACATAAATTAGCTTTCTCTTCAATTAGAAAGTATGAGGTTTTTTTCTACTCTCGTTCTACCTCTGGCGGTGGTCTTGAATTCTATTGGTAAATATAATAATATAATATATCTATAATTTTATGCATATTTTTTAAACTATAAGCAAATGAGAATTTGTGCGATTTAAGCCTCATTCCATTTTAATTTCTATTTTCTTTGAAACTTTATTTGAGTTTGTTCAAAACAAGTACGAATTCAATCTAAATTTATTCCGGGGAAATCCATAAAGTGCCTGTTAGAAAACAATGAAGTCTGAAATGTGTCTGTTTTAATACGAAATTCATACCATACGTGCACGCACACATTCGGTACACTCCTAAGGAGTCATCCGCAAATTACGTCTGACGATTTTGAGATAGAGGGTTTTAATAAAATCTTACTGTTTTTAATGACAAGAAGACTGGAAAATCTTACTTAATAAGAAGTTTTACCGAACGAAATAACAAGATCGAAATATATTATAACTTAAGAAAACATTCAGCAGAAATTTGATCTTCTAGCCCAAAAGCGAATTTTCTCTTCAAGAAAATCCGACACTGTTTGCTTCAGCAGTTTTATAATAATATTGACACAAATGTGGATGCTCTTATGTAAGAGTTTAAAACTTCAGGTTTGATCTATTATCTATCTGTAGAAGTGAATGTAGAAGGAAAACTTATTTTACCTTTTCTCCCGTTTCTTACAAAACTGTTTCTGATGAGCCGATTACAATAATTGTTGGAAACATATTTCGCTGGTTTAAAGTCTTTTGTGCAATTTCGTTACGCAAGTGGCCTTTTCTTTATTTTTCTGTTGTTTAACAATCTCATTTTCAGAAAAATAGTTTTCCTATTTTATGTTTTTCGTGCAATCCTCTTGCACGGGTTGAATTTCGTTGAGTTTATGTTTTTAAAGCTCTTTTTTGAATTGAATCTTCTGTCTTTTGTTGCAGGGTTAAGTTTACAGTTTGATTGTTTACCTAATGGTGATTCTATTCCTGGTGTTTCTCGTGGCGGGCCTTCTGATACTCATGAAAGGTCTTCTCCTGCTGCACGTCATACTCCGGTTTCTCCGGTCAGGTCTGCTCCTCCTGCCGAGTCTTCTCTTCGTGTCAGGTCCAGGTCTCCTCCTGCCATTCATTCTTCTTTCGACCTACGTGGACTTACTATTGAAAAACTTGAATCTCTTCAGCTTATTCCGAACACAAATCCGAACCGCCGATTCAAAATTCGAAGATACACCTTTCCCCGCGATGCAACTATTCATGTGAGAGGAAAAAGTAATGTCCTTGGGCCCATTTCAACCGAACGACAAACTGTATTGGTCACGTCCAATAATGAAGTTTTTGCAATAGTGGAGAAAGTTAAAACACACCTTCGCGGAATATATACTTTCTATCAAAAACGGGCTAAAATAAACATGAACAGCGGCGAGGTTGTAGAGATGAACAAAGAAGAAATCAAGGAATCTCCCTTAGGCCCTCATTGCCCAATCTTAAGGAATTTTCAAATTGTGTAACCTTTCAACGTTTTCAACAGCGATTCTTTTATAATCAGAATGAAACAATTTCAAGATCAAATTCCCGTCTTTGTTTTTCTCTCCGTGGCTTAGTTTGTAAAAGTATCAGACCTGCTATCTGTAGACCTGGGTTCAAATACTAGCGGAAGCTAAGTATACACATTTTGGTCATAGACTAGTAGATTAAACCTGAACTGATAAAAATGAAGTATTAATGAAGTAGTTCAACTTTCAACGCAGGAGGCGAATTTTCCAAACCAAAAAAAAAACAGAATTTTTAACTAGAAAAGATCATTTTCCACCAAAAGTAGAAAAGCTACATTTTAAGTTAATTTTAAGTAATTTCTTGAATTTCCAACCGAATAGTAAAATTTCTAACTATAAATATAATTGTCAGAAGGAAGAAGGAGTGTGTTATTTTTATGATAAAATTCGTGACAAGCAATCCAAAATACCTTTGAGTGATTTTTATGCAAATGCGATTATATTTTTGTGAATTTTGAATGATGAATTCATAATGAGATCCCACAGACCTTCAGTATCAAATTTGGATGCGATTCCCGTATCTCTTTATACAACTGCTCGCCGTTTTGCATCCGTTATTTTGGATTTCGTATTTTTAATACGAAATAAATGACCTCAGAAATATATAATAATTACCTTCTTGTTAAATTTCAATTAGTTTAAATCTTTCATCAAAATCGATTGGAATCTTCAAAATCCTGTAAACTTCCTTTGAATTCTTCAAACTCTGTGGAAATCCGCTAAAACATTTGTAATCCCTTTAAAATTTACGGAAATCTTTAGAATCAAATATGTAATTTTGTTTTGTTCAAAATTCAACTATTTTGACAGAAAATGAAGTTGCTTGGTTGAGGATTCAGCTATTTTCTTGATAATTCGTCTTTTTGGTTTAATCCAACTGTGAGTTCAACTATTTTTGTAGGAAGTACAACTAGTTGGTTGAAAAATAACAAACGTTTTTGTTCCAGATTCAACTTTTTTTATTGTGGAATGTTGAATTAGGTTGTAAAGTTCATCTGTTTTGATAAAAAAAAGTCTGGAGAGGATTCAGCCATTTCTTGAAAATTTGTCTTTTCAGCTGGAAAATGTAACTACTTGATTCAAAGTTTACCTACTTTGTTAAAAATTCAGTTCCTTAGTGAAAATTGATTTTAGTTGAAACTTTATTTTCCGTTGAAAATTTAATTATTTTCTTTCAAATTCGTCCTTTTGTCTGAATTATATCTTTTTTGGGTGAACAACTTTTTTCTGATTGTCTCTTTCACAGCTTTTGCCCATTGAAAAAAATTATTATTCAAATTTTTTAAATGTTGTGTTCACAAACAGAACAAAAACTACGCGTCCTACCAAAAAGTAATTAATAACAAATTTTTAGATCTTTGTTACATGCACAAGTTTTGTTAAATCATCTTTCGTCATATCTTGCATAGTTTGACAGAAAAATGGAATTTTTTATTTATCATCATTTTTTGTGCCATCAAAATTTAGAATTTTGAATTCCTAAGAACATTCAAATAGCTGTTATAACAAATCATAAGGCTGATTTGTTTGTCTTTTTGAGTACTACAAATCATGCGAATAGTGTAATTCATCAACCAAAAGTCATTTTTAACAAAATAGACTGACTGACTCCTTACTCCCTCCTTCCTAACCCCTTACTCCTAACTCCTATCCCCTGACTCCTATCTCCTGACTCCTTTCAATTTTGAACACAAAATTCAATTTACAACCAAAGCAAATTAATTTCCTCACCAAAGAAGATGACTTCTTTACCATAAAAAAGGAGTTCTTAATTCGAAAAAAGAAAAAAAAAATTATCTATCCAAAAAGGCAAGCGTTTACAAGAGAGTTCGATTTTCCACAAAAGAAAGATAAATTTTTGAAAAGTTATTAAATTTTGAATCAAATAGTCGAATTTTCAACTCAAAAGAATAAACTTTCAACCAAAAGTATTTGGATTTTTGTATTGATTTTTCTTCAACCAGTGAAAATTGAAAAAAGAACGAGAAAAAAAGGAAAAGCGGAAGTTTCTTGAAACCAGATGGAAAAAAAAGGAATTCTTTAAACAAGGGGAATAGGGCAAAGAGTGTAAATATTGTAATCGAGTTTAAAATCGTTGAATTTCAAACGTTTCCCACTTCAAAACTTTCAACTGTTAAGGCTTGTAATTTTAAAGATTAACAATTTGAACAGGGTGAGCTCAGTTCTCTACCTGTACTCATGATCGCAAATAAAGCGCTCGAAGTCAGAGATCGACTTCAAGCTAACACAGAAAAGGTCATTTAGCATTTGAACGCACAACATCTTGGCAATCCTGCCAGGATTACTCTTTTGAATTCTGTCTCAACAGATACAATAGAGAAATCCTATAAAAGCAATTCTTGTGACTAACCTTGGAAAGCAATTCTGCGGAATTCGTTTGAGGCGAGAAGGGAACGAATTGTACGAAATTCACTTAAACTAAGGATCTGCCTATCTGTGATTCGACCACCTGAAAAGTAGAAAAACTGTGGTTCAAAATAGTTGGTGTAATGAGTAGCCGCTATACAACGTAAAAACTTGTTTTGAAAAATTCAAAAATTGAACGAGGCCCGCGAGCAGGCGTAAGGCGCATCTGCGTAACAACGCTTGTAAGACTGGCGACTAGTTATCTTCCAGCTGCCTGCCAGAGAGGATCAAGCCATCTAGCGAATTAAGGAAAAGTAAGCATTCAAATAAAAAACAAAAAACAAAAGAGTATTAAATTGCGAAGAGAATAGGTCCTCCTTGCTGTCTGAGGAAGGAGACTAACGTGAAATCCAAGGTAATTTCACGTTAGGCGGGGTAAAGTTTTGCAATGCCGGTAAGGTATCCTCCTGGTTCTCCAGAGCACTGCCTTTCCTCAAAAATAATAGAAACCATTACTTTGAAATCACGGAAATTGTAATAGACGATATCCTTGAATTCCACTACATTAAAAGACTACACATTAAAAGCAAACCATAACCTCGCGTATCAGATAACAGGAGCGAGACCGATATTTTACGCTGGAATCCGCAAAGTATTGAGATAACAACGATGTAACTTACGCTACCGACTATACTGACGAGACTTCTGATTCATCACACGACCTGATTCCTTCCTTTCTTCACAGCAACGACCCCCCGCCCCCCAACGACACTCAACCCAAATCGAGAGCACAATCTCCAACGCACACAGCACCAGATTCTTTATTAAATCTGGATCCTATCCAGCAATTGCGATTGGAAATGCAGGCATTGAGACTCGGTAATTTCAGAATGAAGTAAGAACTCGCCACACTCAACGAAAAAAATACAGCTGGAGACAGGAAATTAACCAAGTTGCAAAAAATACAAAACTTTGTAGACGACGAATTGTATCATGGAACTCAAAAAACTGAAGTCCCTAGAAGAGGAATAAGAAAGCAGCTCTCACGACTCTTCGAGCTTCCGATATTAGAAATTAGACAGCCAACCTCTCAGCAAACTGCGCTCACGAATCCACCACTGCCAAGCAGTTTGTCAACGGAACGTAGCAATGAGCAGCCGACTAGAACAGACCCTGTAATCACTTTCGTAGCACCGGCTTAGGATATGATGAGAACGATTGAAATACTTATGGAACTAACGATGCCGATATCCACTAATGGATAAAAAGCGTCAAAAGAGCTCGTCGACGCTGTGACAATCAAGACTTACTTCACGATTTTTTAATAGCTGAAAAGATTGAAGGCAACGACAAACAAGCTATACGACACATCTCAATAGGAAGTTACAAAAAATTATACTCAGCTTTAGAAACAAACCTCGAAATAGAAAGCTCAATTGAATTGTGCAGAGCTAAATTGGACGCAATTATACAAAGCGGAAACACGGTTCAAATTTGTAGCCTTCTTTTCAGAGACGCCTATAAGGACCTTTTGTACGCCGTACAAGCTGAATACCCTTCCGGAACGAAAAGGAAAATGGCCATAGAGATAAAAGAGAACAGCGCGATGTGAAGATTCATAATGAATTGAGGAGACGATATTTTATTATAGATTAGACCAATGAGACCTACCACACTAACAAAAGCCCTGTGAAAAGCACTGGAAGCAGAAGTTTGGCAATGAAAGAAAAATATAGATAAAATACTTCGACAAAGCCTAGATAAACTACTAAATTTCAACCTCGACCAATAACAACTAGACGTACAGTAAATACCACACCCCAACAAGTAAGAGTATCAAACTCGCATTTCTCACTAAGCAAAAGATTCAAGATGTCCTGTCAAAAGTGCGGAAAACCTGGTCATTTTGCATACAAATGTTTTTCACAACCCCAAAATTATCAACTGGGACAGTTCCAAAGAAGAGCAATGGAAGTAGAAACTATTCAGGAACATCAGAAACCCCAAGAAGAATGTTTAGAAAGGAAGGAGATCATAACGGAGAAAATCCAGGAGCAGCAATCAACTTAATTAAGAGAAACCATTTACAACCCGACCAAGAAAACTTTAAGTTCATTACAAAATTCTTCATGGGAGACGATCACTACGAAACAACGGAAGCCGTATATCTGCAGTATTTTGAAAGAAAACAACTATTCCACATAGCAGAAGAAAACTTCCCATTATTATTAAAAAATGGAATGATAGAAATGTGATTCTTCCACAAATACCTCAGATATGCTATAACTAAAACATGTTATAACTGTTCCCAAAATCCCATCAAAATACAAGAGAAAATTAAATTCAGCAGAATTACGTCTATAGAATCACGAGACGTAGATCTTGCCCAAAAAGAGGGTGATTACCCTTCCAGCTAATTCAAAAGACTGGAAAAACTTCAGAATTGCCTGAACCTAAAACATATTGAACCAAAGATTAGAAAACGGATAAAAGAAATCGTGATTCAATACTCAGAAGAAGAAAAAGAACTCTTAGCTACTATAGTATGAGCAATAGGAAGGTTACGTCAATACTTGCTAGGAAACAACTTCAAAATCCAAACTTATCACAAAGTACTTATTTGGTTGCACCATGTAAAAGACCGTAGCTCGAGACTCTCACGATATCGATTTTGACTAGAGGAATATGTGAACGAAATGGAATATGTCAAAGGACAGGAAAACAAAGTAGCAGACTGCTTATCCAGATTTTTCCCAATCCGCACCAGCGATATTCTACAACAAGTGATAGACGGAATAGATTTAACTACCGACAATGAGTCATCAAATATCGAAATTTTGGGTACACCAGCTAAACGACCCACTATTATCAAGGACGAAATACTACAAGAAAAAATTAAAGACCACAGTCAAAAGAATGTACGAATCAGTAGCAAGTAACGGCGATCCCAATAATTCATATGGATGCGATACACCTCAACAAAATGAACTTTAGAACGATTTTTTGACATGGCGATTGAACTGAACGCGAAGAAAATTAAAAAACAAAACCCAACGCCAGCGGAAAATTCTGGAAAGTAATAAATAAAGAAAACATGCCAAAATATAATGAAGAGGATTGGTTAGGGAAACTGGGCTGCTTCATCGATGAAACTAGCAGCAAGAAACTAAAATTAGTAAGATTTATATTTGGTGACGCACTATTTACGCCAATGGAGAAGGAACTGATACAGGAAATTATGAAATACGAATATTACTTGTAGCCCCACTTATCATAACACCTATGTTTAACAATACCCGGAAATTAAGAAAAGAAGAAATAACTAATATTATCAAAAAAGCGCATGCGGAACATCTTGGGGAAAAAGAATAACTGAGGGAATTATACCAGAAATTCCTCTGAAACCCAATGAGAAAATAGCCCTAGGTATATACGGCCAATATCACCCGAAACAGTAAAAGGTAACAAATACATTCTGAGCTTACAAGATAGATCAACCCGCTACACGGTGTTCATCTATATGGCTAATGAGAAAACAAGTTAAATAATATAAGCGCTGCTCGATCACTAGGTCTACATCTTGGGAGCTACTACAACAATCCTAATATATCAGGGAAAAAACCTTCTATCAGAAATGATGCAACAGTTTGAAGAAGCATGCGATAGTACATCCTCAAATTTTAAACCCAAAAATGCTGAAAAAAACCATTAGAGAATTCGAGACAACTCCACGTACGCGATACCCGTTTAACAATGAATAAGATAACCACCAGCGCATTATAGACATCAGTACCCAATCAAACCGAACCCCAAATACCTACAGTATTTTGATGGAAAGTGTAAAACAGCTACAATACCCTAGAATTAGAAAAATCATACGAATCTCATGTGACGCAATTGCTAAATGTAACGCACGAGATAAATTTTGAACAAAAAGACATTGACAAGATTGAACAAAGATTAGTATAACTTTCGAAACAAATGTCACAAGAAGAACTTGAGCAAGCCAGAATTAGTCCATATGACACCAAAAATGTCCTACACACATGGCGATCGTGTTGCAATGTACCATAAACTTATTGAAGTGATCGTGCCGAAAGCCAATCCTAAAACCCGCAAATCAAACGCATAAAAATAGTTATGTTTATAACAGGAATTGTTGATGTGTGGTTATAAGATGATCCTATCTATCGATGTAGCAATCAAACTAATGAATTGCAGATGAAAAAAAAAGTTTTCAATTCGCCAAGTTTTAAAAATGTAGGTAAAGCTGAGAGTTGTCTACAGTTGCGAAATCTTCCCTAGCAACAGTAATACGTTCTTCGTAATCTTAACACATCCTTGGAATTTAAAACAAATATTGTCTCTCAGATATTATATCAAATTTTATCAAATCGTTCTAACACTTTGAAATCCAATGAAATCATGAAAAATGTATTGTAAGATTATGGTACATATTTAGAACAAACTTTTCAATGTTATAATATTATTATTATTATGTTAATAAAGCTTTTAAAATACTGGGCTGGAACTATCTTATGTCTGAGAAAAAATAAATGATATATTCGGAGCACCTAATTTCCAAAATATTCGATCAAAAATGGGAAAAGGTCAAATTCATCTTTCCAATTCTTTTAACATATTTTCAGGGTGTTTGTACTAATATGCAAATTTAAAGTGGTTATATATTTTTTATCACTAAAAGTCTCAATTGGAAAAGGGAGTTTGTGGAAAATCATGATTCTCAATTGAAACAGAAAATTTTTTAAAAGAGTTACAATTCAGAATTAGAGTATTGAATTTTATGAAATATTTATAATTCTGAGCGAGAGCGGGAAATGAAAAAATCAAATGGAAAACAAATTCACAAAATGAATTAGAATTATCCTGATTTAAAACAGGCAAGTTTCAAAAAGAATTATATTTTTGACTTTGTTTTTCATTTTGAACAGGATATTTCAGTGAAGAATTATAATTTCATTTTCAAAACAAAAAATATATATGAAAATTCAATGATTTCGCGGGGTTCACAAAACACTGCTGAAAAATCTTTAAATGAAAAAAATCATACTAGCCACCTTCGCAAAACTCTTAACTATATTCACAATCCCACAGCAACCAAGTTTCAGGTGCCTACAACTAGAACCGCAAAAAAATTTCAAATAAAAAATAATTACCACAGAAGTAATTATTTCTTAACTAATTTTGTTTTTTGTTTGTTTTTTTCAGTAGGCTCAAAACTAGCACAGGCCTATCTTATATATATCATATGTTTTCGAAATTAGGATATGGTCATATTTAGGCTGGGTGCATAAGTTATTTTCAGGTTAATTTTGTGGAGACAGAGGTAGTTTTTCGAAAATTCATTTTTGCAGTTTTGGAGAGCCCAAAAAAGCCTAAAATTCTGGTGCTGGCGATTTTTTTAATTGTTCAACTTTTCTCTAGTGGAGGTGCTGGCGGCCAGCAGCTTGATTTATTTTGTTGAAAATTCATCTTCCTAGTTCAAAATTCATATCATTGGTGGAAAATTTAACTATTTCATTGAGAATTCGTCTATTTTGTGTCAATATTCAACTACCTGGTTAAAAGGTGAACTACATTTTTAAAAATCAATTTTTTTGTGAAAATTCACTAGAATGGAAAATTTAACCAGTTTCTTAAACGAAATATTACTATTCCATTTTTGGTTGACAATCTATATTTTTAATTAAAAATTGATCTATTCTACTTCAAAATTCAACTATTTTGGCAGAAAATTAAACTATTTTGTTCACAAATTAAACTATTCATTTGAAAAACTAACTGCTTGGTAGAGAATTAACTTTTTTGTTGAAATGCATAGTGTCGGATGGAAAGTTCAAATGTTTGGTGGAAAATTGATCTATTTTGATGAAAACTTGTCTTTTTGGGTAGAAAATAATTCTGATTGTCTCAAAATTCAAATTTTCTGTTTAAAACTTTAACTGCATTGTAGAAAATTAGTCTTTTTTGCTTGAAAATTCAACAATTTGGTAGAAATTTAAACAGTTGAAAATTAACCTTTTTATTAAAAATTATTATTTGCGGATTAAAAATTAAATTTGTTTGTAGGAAATACGTCCTTTTTGTCGGAAACTCGTAGATTCGGGTGTAAAATTCAACTCTTTTGTGGAAAATTCATCGATTTTGTTAAAAATTCCTCCTTCTTGGTAAAAAATTAATCTCCTTTTTAAACATTCGTCTTCTAGGATGTGGATTCAACTTTTTTGTTGAAAATTCGTCTTCTAAGTTTAAATTTAACTGGTGAAAAATTAGTTTTTATGTTGAAGATTAATTTTTCGAACTGAAAAAGTAACTATTTGATTTCTGGTTCAAATTTTATCTTTGTCGGTTAAACAATTATATTTTTTAGCTCAATATTTAACTACTTCGTTGAAAATAAGCTATTTATTCGAAAAATTAACCTAATTGAAAATGTAACTATTCCATTCTTTGTTGAAGCTGTATCTACTTTGATTGAAAACTTATATTTTTCAGTTGGAAATGCAACTATTTTTTCAGAAAATTCAACTCTTTCGTGAAAAATTAATTTATTTATTCAAAAATTCAATGGTTTTGTGGAAAATTCATCTATTTTGTCGAAAATTCGTCATTTTGGCTAGAAAATTAATTTCTTTTTTAGAATTGATCTTTTCTGTTTGAAACTTCAACTGGATTGTAGAAAATTTGTCTTTTTGACAACTATTTGGTTAAAAAGCAAAGCTTTTATTTGGAAAATTAACCACTTGGTAGAAAATTGATTTTGTTGCAGAAAATTCATAGAGCCGCAAGAAAAATTCAACTATTTTGTGGTAAGTTCATATACATATTTTGTTAGAAATTCCTCTTCTTGGGTAAGAAATTATTCTTTTTTCTTTTAAAACTCCTCTTCTACAAAAAATTCTAAAAAATTCGTTTTCTGACTGGAAAATTTAGTTTTTAAACTGAAAATGTAACTATTTATTTTCTAGTTAAAATGTTGTCTTTTTTAGTTCGTGTGCATACTAAGTTTCTAGAATATTCTCGAAGGTTGACGAGGACGTCCCGGAATGATATTGCGCAATTTCAAATAAGGAATTTTGTGTAAACATCGTCAAGGTTATTCACCAAGGACGTTTACGCAAAATGCGTTTACTTTAAATTTCGCAATATCAGTCGGAAAGTTTATTTTTCGAGAATTGTATTGTTCGGTATTCCGCAATTGACGGGTGAAAAATTCAACTATTTTGTCGATAATTCATCTATTTTGTCAAAAATTCGTCATTTTGGGTAGAAAATTAATTTCTTTTTTAGAATTCATCTTTTCTGCTTGAAACTTCAACTGGATTGTAGAAAATTTGTCTTTCTGACAACTATTTGGTTAAAAAGCAAAGTTTTTATTTGGAAAATTAACCACTTGGTAGAAAATTGATTTTATTGCAGAAAATTCATAGAGTCGCGTGAAAATTTCAACTGTTTTGTGGTAAGTTCATATATTTTGTTAAAAATTCCTCTTCTTGGGTAGGGAATTATCCTTCTTTTCTTTAGCGCTCCTCTTCTGTGGATTTACCTATTTTTTTGAAAAATGGTATTTTTTTATTAAACTGTACCGGTACAAAATTAGTTTTTTTTTTTGCTGGAAAACTGAGGTTTTAGACTAAATATGTGACTATTCCATTTCTGGTTAAAACGTTATCTTTTTTAGTTCATGTCCATCCTAAGTTTCTAGAATATTCTCAAAGGTTGCCGAGAACGTTCCGGAATGATATTGCGCAATTTCGAGTAACGAATTTTGTGTAAACATCTCCAAGGTTATTTACCAAGGACGTTTATGCAAAATTCGTTTACTTGAAATTGCGCAATATCATTCGGAATGTTTATTTTTCGGGAATTTTATTGTTCGGTATTCCGAAAGTGTCGGGTGAAAAATTCAATTGTTTTGTGGAAAATTAATCTATTTTGTTGAAAATTCGTCCTGGTTGGAAAATTAATCACTTGGTAGAAAATTAATTTTGTTGCAGAAAATTCATAGAGTCGCGTGAAAAATTTAACTGCTTTGTGGTAAATTCATATATTTTGTTAAAAATTCATCTTATTCGGGAGGAAATTATTTTTCTTTTCTTTAACACTCCTCTTCTACAAAAAATTCTGGTAAATTCGTTTTTTGACTGGAAAATTTAGTTTCCAAACTAAAAATGTAACTATTTATTTTTTGGTTAAAACGTTATCTTTTTTAGTTCGTGTCCATCCTAAGTTTCTAGAATATTCTCAAAGGTTGCCAAGGACGTTCCCGAATGATATTGCGCAATTTCGAGTAAGGAATTTTGTATAAACATCTTCAAGGTTATTTACCAAGGACGTTTACGCAAAATGCGTTTACATAAATTGCGCAATATCATTCCGGGACGTCCTTGGTAACCTTCGGGAAAATTCTAGAAACTTAGGACGGACAGAAACCACTTGAGCTTCGGAATGGTCTCGATGTCGGTAACGTGTCAGGAACAGGAATCTTGCGTTAGAATCCCCCTGACTTATCTACTCTAGCCTGCTTTGACTATTTTTTTTTTAATTGAAAAAGGCGCAAGATCCGAACCCTGCTAATGCTGACCTTGAAACTGCAATGAGATGATTATAATGAAGTGTATTCAGGTGGATACCAATTGGGCATTTCTGGGACATTAAGTGGGTCATTATTGGATGAATGAAAGCTCGGACTACCGTGTAAGGAAGGAAGGAATGAAGCGAGGTGAAGTGAAGTGAAGAAGAAGAAGAGCACTGCAGATGAAATTTGGCACGGTTTCGTGATTCGCTTCAATTAGGCCTGAAGCGGTATTATAATGTGAAATCAGATGCCTCGCGGCTAATATAAGGTAAAACCTGGAGTACAGCTGTCTGCCCGATGGACGGCCATTGTGTGCAATTAATGGTAACCAACCGTAAACGCCGCGTCGCCTAGAGTCTAATTGACAGATTCAATTTCACCGCGACAATGGCGACAATTCGTCGAGTCGTGCACTGCGATTTTCGTCATCCCGGATTTTATCGTTTCCCAAAAATTAATCCGAAATCGACTTACGCCTCTCTTTCGCCACGGAACGGGGATCACATGTCCCCATTATGAAAGAGAAACGATCGAGATCATCCCTTCTGCAAACTGCATTATTTTCGAATGATAAAATTCCCTAATAATAAAATTCCCCAATTGTAAAATTCCCGAATAATTAAATTTTCGAAGAGTTTATTATATGACCGAATTAGAAAATACCCGAATTATAAAATTCACGAAGTTAAACAATTACATCTTTTTATAAATATTATTTATCTATCAAAAATACAATAATAATAATATATTTTCACAGAAAAAAAAAATTATTTTCAATGTTTAAAGTTTCTAAATTTATCATTTGTTTTTAAGGTAACAATAAATGGAAAAATATATATTCCTCAATAAATTCTTCAAATTATTGTTATTTTAAATTCAAACCATAATTTTAGAAACTTCAAACATTAAAAATAATTTTTGTTATACATATATTAGATTCATGTATTTTCAATCAATAATATTGACGATGGAAAATTTTAATGGTTTTAATTCGGGAATTTCCTAGTTAGGATATTTTATAATCCGACAATTTTCTTCCGGGAATTTTATTATTCGGGAAGTTTTAAATTTGGTAATATTATAAACAGTGGGGAAATTTATTATTCGTTAATATTATAAACAATTAGGAAATTTTATAATTCGGAAATTTTATTATTCTCTAATTCTATAGTTCGGGAATTTTCCACTTCGCTAATAATATGAACGGTCAGGAATTGTATTATTCAGGAATTTTCCAAATCGGTGTAATTGTAAACAGTTCATGAATCTTATGATTCAGGAATTGTATAAATCGGGAACTTTTATTATTTATTATTCAATAATAAGTAAGTAAATTTATATAAATAAATTTATTATTTATTATTAAATGAAATTTATTATTAGGGAATTTCATTTTTCAGGAATTTGATAATTCGGAAATTTCATCAATCGGGAATTTCGTGTTTCGGAAATCTTATTATTTAGGAATTTTATTTTTCGGAAATTTTATTGTTCAATAATTGTATTATTCTGGAATTTTGCAATTCAGTATTATTTTAATTATACTCAGTTCGGGATTTTTATAATTGGGGTATTTTATAAATCGGGAATTTTATAATTGGGGAATATTATTACTCGGGAATTTTATTATTCAAGAATTTCATTTTTTGAAATTATAAATTGATTAGTTGTTGATTGTTAATTAATTATTAATATTATTTTTCAATTCGTTAGTATTATGAACGGTCGAAAATTGTATTTTTGGTGAATTTTCGAATTCAATAATGTCATAACCAGTTCGGGAATTTTATTATTTGGGAATTTCATTAACCGGGAATTTTATTATTCGGCAAGTTCATTACTACAGAATTCTATTAATTGGGAATTTCACAATTTGGGAATATTTTGTTCGGGACTTTTCAAATTCGGAAAATTCATTATTCGAGAATTTTATTATTCGGAAAGCTTATTATTCGGAAACTTTATGAATCAGAAATTTTATAGTTAAAAAATTTTGTTATTCGGAAATTTTCAAATTCGAGAATCTTATTATTCGGGAATTTCATTGTTCGAAAATTTTATTTTTCGAAATAAAAAAT
Organism: Andricus grossulariae; assembly: GCA_011634705.1. NCBI lineage: Eukaryota > Metazoa > Arthropoda > Insecta > Hymenoptera > Cynipidae > Andricus > Andricus grossulariae. The sequence goes on along the minus strand of JAABKJ010005674.1, from coordinate 214 downwards.
TTATTGGTTATTGATTGTTAATTAATTATTTAATTTACTTTTAAATTCTGTAATATTATGAACGGTCGAGAATTGTAGTTTTGAGGAATCTTCAAATTTAATAATATTATAAACAGTTCGGGAATTTTATTATTTGGGAATTTTAATAGCCGGGAATTTTATTATTCGCCAAGTTTATTATTAGAGAATTTTATTAATTGAGAATTTCACAATT
>JAABKJ010005673.1:0-22768 GCA_011634705.1 Andricus grossulariae | reverse complement strand
TAAACCTGACTCGATTTATTTTGAAAAAACTGAACTCCACTTTTTTGCCCGTAAAAACAGGCAAAAATGGCCAACTTCGAGGTCTATTATAGGTAGGACATTGCTTTTTTTTGTAATCACAGAAAATTAAGTCTACTTTCACTCACCTGTGGAACACTTTTCCGTGCAGTAATTAGGTGCGAAGTTACACAGTGTTTTTTGAAACTTAGTGATTTTTCGCTGGAAATCCAAAAAAGTGTGGATTTTTCAATATATCATAACTCGAAACCTATGGAAGATCGCGGATTATTATTTGAACAAAATTTTCACATAATTTTGTCCTCTTTCTTTTTCCCGTTGGACATTTTGCTCCAAAATGCAATGGGAATTTTCCGTCCACGCAAAAGTAACTTTTGGAACTGTTTCCGAAAAAAAAAAAAAAAAAAAAAACCCCGGTTTGGAAATTGATCTGTTTTAGCATTTTTTATGTTAAAAGGGACAACTGAACGAACCTTTGTTATTAAAAACATTGGATATGGGATTTTTTCGGGAACCAAACTACCAGATGCCTGGACTATATGCAATCAGAATAGAACTATTAGGTCTTCACAAATTGTCAAGTAAAGTATTTGAATTGCTTCTGAATTAGACAGAAAAAATCCTATAGATAGGAATTGAACGTTACCCAAGATTATATCTTTTAACACTAAATAAACTAAGTGAATCGTCTAGTCTCCAGTGCATTCAATTGGTGTAAGCAAGTAGAAATGATGTTCAAATTTATCGGGAAAAAAATCCATCTGGGACACGTTAGCCTTATAGATTCGATAGTAAAAAATAAGGAATGTCTGATTTCTTTTGAATGTCATTATAAAAATCTGAAAAACATCTGAGTGTAATATTGAATAAATTGTAAAGAATTTAATTAAAAATTTAATTTGATTAAGAATGGCCATTTTTCCTCTAAAAAGGCCTTGAGCGACCTTCGAATGTCATTGTAGGAATCTGAAAAAAACCTGCGTGCAACATTGAATTGTAAAGAACACAATTCATACGCGCCAGAAAAAAATCTTTACGAGACTCTCATTTTTTCAAGCCACTCCCCTGAAGCTTGCAGGAAGTGGAAGGTGAGAATCGGAAATTGCCTGCACGTCACGTGCGCGAGGGGTACACAACTCCTGTAATCGGTATACAATGTCCATTGCAATCACCCTGTTATCGACTTACAATCAGTTCAATTACAATGCAATTTCACACTGCAATCATGCAATCGGCGTACACCGAATTTTGAAGTTATGTACCCCTCATAAATGCGTCACCTGTTGCAGAATATATATATATAGTGGACCATTTTAATCTTTTAAGGGAAATAACTCAGAATTTTGGTTTGATATAGAAAAACGTTTCAGACAAATGAAAAACTCTAGTCTCTCCTAAGAAGTGCGTTTTCTCAAAAAAGACTAGAAAGCATAAATAACTATACTTTCTAGCATCAATAATGAAAATCTATATATCGTGTTTCAGTTGTCGGAGGGACGAAATCTTAATCGAGGTACAGTTTATAGTGTTCTATTGTGAACTCGACTGAGTTTGCAGGGAAAGGGTACAACTGCGTGCACGGTACAACTGTGCACGGAGCAACTGTGCACGAGCCCACCTGTGCACGTCGGTGGCCACTGGTACAACTGTACACGTTAATGACCACAGGCACAACTTTGTCCAGGCTATCTGTGCACGTCTACATTTTGACGTGCACAGTTTGGAGTCTCCCATCTGTGCACGTGAATCGTCGCTAGGGTACCATCTGTGCACGTCAGCATTTCGATGTGCACAGTTGGGAGTCTCCCATCTGTGCACGTGGACCGTTGTTAGGGTACCATCTGTGCATGTCTCAAATAATAGGATCAGATTTTCAAATTGCAAGTCCACGTGCACAGATGGAGGACTCTCAACTGTGTACTTTTCAATTTTCGAGGGGCACAACTGTGCGTGAGTACACTTTAAAGGCCGGTGGTACAACTGTGCACGTTGTTGGCCACTGCCACAACTGTGCACGTGCACAGACGGGACACTCCCAGTTCTGCACGTCGAAGGCCAGCGGTGCAACTCTGCACGTTTTTGGACACTGGCACAACTGTGCACGTGTACAATTGAGCCGCTGGATAGTGTGAGGGGATATAAAATTCACATGGCCGTTTCGGTGAGCCCCTGTTGTCTTTAAAATCGATTTTGAAAATTATATTTTTGAAACATATGGTCATGAAACTTCATACAAAGCCATATGTTTCAAAAATTTAATTTTCAAAATCGATTTTAAAAACAACAGGGGCCAACCGGAACGGCCATGTGAATGTTATATATCCTTATTCTATCCAGCGGCTCAATTATACGATCAGGTTTTCAACTCACAGGTTCACGTGCACAGATTAGATACTCTTAACTGTGCACGTGTACAAATGAAAGACTCCCAACTGTGCAGGTCTACATTAATACTATCAGATTTTCAACTGACAAGTTCACGTGCACAGATGGGACACTCCTAACTATACACGTGCACAGATGAGAGACACAGTGCACAGTTGTCCGTCACTCAGTTTGCATCAGTCTAGTAACCATTCCTGAATGACTCGCCCTCAATAACGTTCGGGCAGCACCGAAACGAAGCTTGCTTGCATGATACTATATGGACGTTTAGTGCCTCTTAATTTGGCCTCCAGAATACCAGATTGCAGAGAGAAGCTGATTGCTGCGTTGGAATCCGAGTTCAATTCTCGACAACTACGTTTTTTCATCTAACTCGACTTTTTCTGTTTCAGCAAATAAAGGTTTAAAACTTATTGAATATATGTATGCACAATATATAAATGTAAGTTTATAAAATAAAAAGTGACTATATAAACCCGTCAACAGCCACCGCTCTATGTCCTTGTAAATTCTTTTTGACCGTTCATTCTTTAGTGTTGCGAGTATGGAAACGATTTCTATTTTGAACTGGACTCCATGCAGTGGGCTAGTGGAGTCAGACCGTCGCGTCGGCAAGCTGTGTTCTCAGTAGTTGCCTAAAGAAGTTAATACCGCGATTGCGCTTGAATTAATAATCTAATGTCAATCTCGAATTTTTTTTACAACGCCAGTTCAGTAATGAAAACCTCGACTACCAGCACTAAAGACCCAATTTTTCACTTCCATTTTTCTCCGTCTGATATTCCGCGAATTTTCTTATATCTAGATTTCATAATTACGGGATCAATTTTCAACGACATATTAGTATTCAAATTTATAATTATATAAATTATTATTGATATTTTCTTCCAGATTTATGACATTGGACTTTATAAATCTCCACTTATGTCTTGCCCTTTACTGTTAATAATAGAATTAGTAAATTCAATAATTCTAAGTTACATGAATTTACTAAATACTATCTTTTAGAATCTAATTTTAGCAAGAATTTAAGTTGTCAAACATTTTTAACAAATAAATAGTTATTAGAAATTTGGGTAAATGATAAAAATTAATACAAAAGTTGGCACGTGCATATAATGGTCTAGTATATTTAAAGGCCAGCAATTTATTGTGACATCCTAACCTTCATCCCTCTGCATTATTTGAAATGAAATCGGTCAAATAGTGTGAATTAGAAACTTAAATAAAGAAGAAAACTTTATGGTACCACTACAAAACTTCAAGAATAACATACTTCATCAAATGAACGCCTTTTTTGGACAAACTCCGAACCAACACCTTCTGCAAGCAAATGCGGAACGAACTCCTTATTCCGGTCAAGAGATGAACCTCTAGTCGTCTGGTACGCGCGTGTCACCGGTTGGGCCTTTGCATTGTTCGAGTGAAAACGAACCTTACTATATGTACTAGTGTTTGTATTAGAAATCTTTGGAGCCTGGCTGTAATAAGCAGGGGATATAATATCTTTAGCTTGAAAGTGGGGATGCCCCTGGCCAATTGGGTTTGACTTTGAGCGAGACGAGTCGTTGACGTAGTGACGGGTCTTCCCACAGTCAGGCGTGATATATCATATCGTATTATATTGCAGCCCGACTCTCATTTATTGTTGTGGCAGTAAAGTGTGGTATTTAAAAGATAATTTTGCAAAGGTTAGCACAAAAGTGATGAATGATAAGTGTGACACCTAGCCATCTGAAGAAGGACAACGTGTACGATCAGATGACTACTGGTGCTGATGAGTAGCCAGTGAATCTCACTGATAAAACCAGTGACGGAATTCCACTAAGTGAACCAGTGAAATCTCACTGATTGCCAGTGAGACACTACAGGTTGTTTCAACCAGTGAGATTTTATTGGAAATCAGTGACATGTCACTGGTTTATTTGAAGAGAGCGTTTTAAAAAGCGTAGTAGAATATTAATAGGAAAAGTTAATTTAATCTCTGTAATAAATTCATTGCCCTGTGCTCATCGATAATATTTGTTCTAGGCTTACCGAATTTTTGTCAAACTACTCTAATTGCACGGAACGTTTCAGGCACGGCCCTGGAACGTTTCTCGGGCACCTTGGGAACGTTCCAGTTACTTCCCCGGAACGTTTAAAATGTCCGCCCCTTTGGGACATTCTATTAGAATGTCCCACTGGGACCTGAAGGGGACTTACCGTTATTGTTATTATTAAAAATAAATATCGCGTAAAGTGTGAGAAATAGTTAAAAATCGATGTGAGTTTATAATATGGATATTAAATTATACAATAGTATACGTGGTACTCAAAATTCAAACATGACATCCATTTTGACATATCTCTTAAGTTTTGCGAGATATTTGCTGTTAAAAATAACGATGAAGTTATTGCGATAAAGTCCCTTCAGGTCCCAGTGGGATCTAGTGGGACATTGCAGTGAAACGTTCCAAAGGAGCGGACATTTAACACGTTCCGGGGACGTGGTTGGAACGTTCCGTGCTATTAGGTTATAGACACGGACAAGTTTAAAATGCTTTAATTTTTGAGTCTCAAATATACAATTGTTGAATTTTGAAGTCTTGTATTAAAAATTGTTTAATATGATTAGAGTTTCCAATTTGAAATTGTGCAATTAGGTGGAATATTAAACATTTGAATTAAAAATAGTTAATTTTGCGAATGTTTCGTTATTGAACTGTTAGATTTGATTCCAATTCACTCTGACCTTATCGATTACGAATTGTCAACTATATCCCGTGTGGAAAAATTTCGTGGTGCTGCACTGTTTCTGTCTAGTCCGGTTTGAGTCGAGACTGGCGCGCCATAGGCTGACTGACCAGTGGCTAAACTAGGATGTAACGCTCGGATCGACTAGTTTCTAGACAGATCGTCTATATTGATGAAAAATAATTAATTAATCAATGATATAATTATTTTTTATTACATAAAAGTCTAATATATAGATTTTGCAGTTAATTAAAAATATAAAAAAAGTTGATGTACACAAAAAAATAATAAAATTAGTTTATGCAAATCTTGTACATACGCCGGTATAGAACTTTTGATGTAACTTCATATTATGTTGCTGTAACTTTGTGACGTAGCCTTAACACACTCAGCCATCTAAAAGTTAAAAATTTGTTCGTTTTTTTCGGATATGAATTTCAATTCATTACATCGTAATATTTATTTCAATAAAACATGAACAAATTTTGAACATTCAAAGTGCTTGATGTGTGAATAAATCATGGAAAATAATAATATTTGCATGATTATACTTGCAACTAGCTACGAAATAATTATTGTTAATTATTTTGACTAATTAGTACGTGAGGCTTAATTATCATTTATGCAGTAAATAAATAATTAAAATACATTGAATAAATCATTTATATTACAATTTGATTTTCTGGAATATTATAAATATAATACATAGCATTATACATATTATAATTATTGTAAATTTAATATAAATTTATTATAACTCTACTATATAGTTCAATTGAAAGAAAATGTTTTCAAACATTCTTTTAAAAAGATCGTTGTTAAGAATATAGTTCGTATCTTAAAATTTCAATCACCTTAAATAATTATTGTTTATTATCTCAAATATGTTTTAGTGTATATTTAATTATTTCTTAAACATTTATGTAATTATGTTTTGTAATTTCCTAAATAGTTCATTCAAAAATTATTATTTTTTGAATTCACTTCTGTAATTTTTGTTCAAGTCCAAACCGTGATTCTGTCTAGAAACTAGCTAAAATCTGGACAATCTTCATTATTTTCAAATTCATAACGAACTCGTGGATAGCGCCAAGACTGGGACTAGACAGCAGAAAGGTTTGAATCAAACATGTAGCAAAACTAGACAGCGCCAGTGCAGTGCCAGGCTAGTATTGCGTGAATAGACAGGCTTGAAAAAAACTGTACTGGCTTTAGCATGATTCAAGACTGCCACGAAATTTTTCCACATGGGTCTTAACCTTTAAGAATAGAGATTAAAAATCCATAATATTTATACTAATAATTATTTTTATTTTAGTTCATATTTCTTTTTATATTGACAAATAGAAATCACATAATTATTATAATTTATAATAATAATTAATATTAATTAATAATTATAATAATTATACAAAAGTGATTGCATTACAATTTATAGAAAATGGAAAAAAGAATTGATTCTTAAGAATGAAAATTAGAAGAAATATAAAGTTTTTATTGCCCGTAATCTATTGAAACTAAGACTTAACCTCTAAGAATAGAGATTAAAAATCCATAATATTTATACGAATAATTATTCTTATTTTAGTTCATATTCCTTTTACATATAGAAATCACATAATTATAAAAAGTGGTTACATTATAATTTATAAAAAATAAAATCTTATTTTTTTAAGAATAAGAGTGATAAAATTCCTTATGTCTGCACAAATATTTTTTTAGTGCACCTCTCTTTTGTTGACACATAAGAATCAGATAATTATAAAAAGTGATTACATTGCAATGTATACAAAATGAAAATAAAATCTGTTTTTTTTAAGAATAAAAATGATGAAATTCCTTATATCTGCACAAATATTTTTTTAGTGTACCTTTCTTTTGTTCTCAGATAAGAATCGGATAATTATAAAAAGTGATGACATTAAAATCTATAGAAAAATTAATTTTTATGAAAAATATATAAAAATGAGAAAAAATATGACATTTTTTATTGCACGTAATTTGTATCAATTAAATATAAACTTGTGGCTTTTGGGAATAAGACCCGGAAAATATGAACAATAGCTCCAATTTTAATGATCATTAGATTATAAAGATAAAAAAAAAATAAAGAGATAAGATTATTTTCTTTTTTTCTGTTTTTATGTCAATTATTATAAATTATAACATGTAAATATTATCTTTGTCAGTAGGAATATTTCTTTTTTGATTGAAAAAAAAGATTGAAAAGGCAATTTTTTTTCTCTCTCTTCGCGCATGAAAAATTAGCCTTTCATTTTTTCGTAATAAGACAGTAGGTCATGCACTCCATAAACATTATTTTTAATCCCCTGTTTAACTTTCAAGTTCCTAAAAACAATTTCCAGTAATCTACACATTGTGAATCCTGAACCATATGAGCAAATGCAGACCGTAACAAATATAAGATCAGTTGCAATTGATTTCTTTAAACGTTGTTATTTTAGCATCATTTATAGATGCAATAGTACGATTTCATTTATAGTTTGAGTAATCCTTCAAACAAAATTGATTATTACCGTAATTATATTTTACTGTGAAGTCCAATAGAAAAATATAATACAATAAATGTTTATTCATTGTATAATGTTTCTTCCTTTAATAATTTTCACTTATGAGTAAAACGCAACAATACTACAATCATTGATGTAAATGCCATATAAATATTAATAAGACCCCAGATGTTTTATTTATATGTTTGAACAAATATGCACTCTAAATACTTCACAGACAGTATTAACATCAATTATAATGTGATTCATATAAAAGTTATACACATTTCTCTTTGTTGTGATTTTATTTATTGTATTAAACGTTAAAGATTGCCAACGTCAATAACAAATTAAACTCTGAATGAAATATTAGCCTAGAATATGAGAGTTCGACAGCTAATATCTCATCACAGCGTTATGATTCATTTTCTATTATTACTAGTAATTGTCATGAACTCATCTTGATTTTTTATCAAAGTAAACCAGTTTAAAAATAAAAATAATTCATCACCTGTCAAAAACTAGGGAGATTAGGTCATCTGACCGGAACCAAAAATTGTCAGACCACAGGGTTTCAATTATATGATTCGCCGTAATTATTCTAATGACTTCGTATTTTGTTTGTTTATTCCATATTCAACTCGGGTGGAGGGGTGTATCAACCACCCCCACACAACAATAACAGCAACTGTCAGATCCTGTGAGGTTGGCTGCATTGGACGTCTGCTGTCACCAGGGACTACGAAGAGGAGATTTTCCTGTCGCATGCGTGGTGGATGGCATTCCCACGCGTGCAAGAGGGCTCGGAAAAAAAGGAGCCAGCGGCCATGGATCATCTGCGTGCTGACCCAAGTCAGCCCCACCCCTGGACCATCGACTAACGGCAGGCGATGAAGGCTTGCGTGGCAGCTAGCGCCTGCTGACTGTGCGCTACCACATTGCGCGAAACCGAACTTGGCAGTTGTCCTTCTCTTTTGACCGTCCTCTCACTCAGCAGTTCTACGCTCTAGACGCAAGTGGCGCTCCGACTGTTATGAGAGGGAGAACGGAGAAGCCACTCTATGAAATGTCATTCGTGATTCTAAGCTCCGAGCGAGTACATCTTGCAGACGAACACCACTGATTAAGAGGATTTTAAAACCAACTGAATTAAATTACTCCAAGAAAGAAACAAATAAAAAATAAGAGGACGAATAAGAGAGGACATCTTCTGCGAGGTAGGTTTCCCTAAATATCTTCTCGTCTAGAGTAATAACTTCTTAATTTCAATGTCGTGTGCCGAAATGGTAGGCACATGCCGTTGAGATTTGTTAGATGCTGACCGCGGACAAGATCATTATTGTTGACTCGCGCTCGAGATTGAGATTAGAATTTTAATCTATTTTTCTGGATCATCATGGAACCCCGCTAGACTACTCGGACTACTCAAAATAAAGAAAGTTTGTCGCGATCCAATATGGCGGTACTGCTCACGCGGTGCGAGATGTTGGCGTTTCCAGACAATATCTCTTGTTGAGTGGGGCGAAGGCCCACTCATTGTAATTTTTGGTTATTAAATATTGACCTGAATTCTAACCTAATCCAAATTATATTTAAAGTGAATAACATAATGTGTGAATTAAACTTATTTCTGAACCTCTGCGTTATTCCTTACTGGCCCACTCTGCTGAAACTATCGGGCAAACTAGAGTAATGAATGGAAATAAAAATAGAACAATTAAAGTTTGAAATAAGATAAATGACATTTGCATGTTGATATTTTTAAGGTAGGAAAACTATCTGGCGCCCTTCAGGCAATTCACGGACTTATTCTGAGTCCAGGATAAAGTAGAAATCAGAGTCAAATGATTAAAAATAAAATAATCAGCAAAAAGCAGGTTATAATACATATGTTAGCAAAAATGTAATGAAAAAGACATAGAATATTAAATAATTCTCTATTTTCCCCAATTTCTTTACAATTGTATTGATGATGGACGCATGCCGCCCATCCTCGATCTACGACGGAAGGGTATAACTCTGCATAATCTTGTTCAAATTTGTAAAATAATGTATTTACTTGAAATTAATAATTTTGTAATATTAAAAATGTTCTTTTATACAGGAAACTTGTGAAATGAGTGTTTTACTCAATATTATTATTTTAAATGTTATTTAAAAACAGAAAAACGTGTAAAATCAGCGTTTCACTAGAAATTAATAACTTTATAATATTGAAAATGTTATTCAAAAACGAAAATTTGTAAAATCAGCATTTTACTCAAAATTACTAATTTTGTAATAATACAAATATTCTTTTATACAGGAAACTTGTAAAATCAGTTTTTTATGCAATATTATTATTTTAAATGTTATTTCATAACAGAAAAACGTGTAAAATCAGCATTTCACTCGAAATTAATAAGTTTATAATATTGAACATGTTATTCAATACCGATAATTTGTAAAATCAGCGTTTTACTAAAAATTACTAATTTTGTAATATGAAAAATGTTTTTTCATACAGGAAACTTGTAAAATCAGCGGTTCACTCCATATTATCATTGAAAATATTGTTTAATATATGAAAATTGTGAAACCATTGTTTACTGAAACTTAATTGTTTCCAATATTGAAAATATTCTTTAATGAAAAAAATTGTTTGTAAAACCATAGTTTACTAAAACATAGTTGGTTTTAATGTTTTTAACATATGAAAATTGTGAAATCATCGTTTACAAATAATTAATTGTTTTCAATTTCGAAAATGTTCTTAATTACATAAAAAATTGTAGAATCATCGTTTACCGAAACCTAATTGTTTTAATTTTGAAAATATTCTTAACATATACTATTATTATATCATTAAGCCGTTTCATCGTTTGCCGATAATTAATTGTTTTAATATTGAAAAAATTCTTTAACGTATGAAAAAATTATGAAACTATTATTTACTGAAATTTAATTGTTTTCAATATTGAAAATATTATTTAATGAATGAAAAAATTATCAAACCATTGTTTACTGAACCTTAATTGTTTTAACATTGAAAATGTTCTTTAATAATGAAAAAAAAAGAAATTTTTGTAAGATTATCGTTTACTGAAACTTACTTGTTTTTAATTTTGAAAATGTTTTTATCATATGAAAATTGAGAAATCATCGTTTACTGATAATTCATTGTTTTTAATATTGAAAATGTTCTTTAATGCATAAAAAAATTAATTTTTGTTTTGTAAAATCATCGCTTATTCAAAACTAGAAACCTTTCAAATGTTCCTTTACACAAAAACATTATAAAAAATGCGACTTATTTAAAATTAAGTAACTTTGTAATACTGAAAATATTCAACCGAAAGTATAAATAGTATAGCGTTTCGTCCAAAGTTGATAAATATGCAATATTGAAAATGTTTTGCATACATAAAATTGTAAAATCTTCGTTCACTCTAAATTAGTAATCTTGTAATATTAAAAGTGTTCTTAAATCAGGAAAATTTTCAACTGGCTGTAATTGTATAAATGATTATTATTTCTTCCGAAATATCGAGTATAGTCAAAAACATTTTCGACTATCCTCGATCTGCGAGGGGAGGTGTTACGAGATGTAACGCCCTATTTTGTTATTATTATTATTTGGGAGAAGGTCGCCGAAAACTCATTATAAAATCTATTTGTTATCGTTCGACTACAAGCCAAACCATTTACGAAAGCAGTGACTAATGAACGGAATACGAATGATTTAACCCTTCAACGGTACCACTTGCGGTGGAGATCAGCTACCAAGAGTTAAGGATGCTTTAACTCTTAAGGAAATACACTTGCTGGCGAGGTCAACTAACCAAACGGAATTCCCAAATACGAAGCATAAATGTAGGAGGAAACAGTAACCAATAAAGCATAGACGAATCCTTTAAACAATTACCAGGTCCACTTCCCGTCGTTGGGTCACCTAGATGAAGAACACGATACGAGACCATTGGTGGTGGAAAGTTCATATATAAAACCCCCATAAAACCCAGCGTGCAGTGTGTTTTTACCTCAGAATTAGTATAGTCATAGTTGAGTCGCGTCTAATCTTCTTAAGTAGTTTTTACCTCTGTCTGCTACCCGACGGTTACATTTTACGGTTGCAATAAAACGTCCGTTTTGTAGAATTCCAACGATTGGAAACGAAATTTGTATCGTGAAAGACTGCAACTTAAAAATATCGATTCGTGTGTGACAAGTTAAAACCTTGGGATTACAGTGTTAACTCCTGAGAAGATTCCTCTTAGGCTCAAAAGTGAGATAATGTCTTGTAACACTCCTAAAGCTTTTGTACCTCCAAAACTCTCCGTCATAATTTATACTTTTACTTGGGTCTCCTAACTTATTTCTGATTAATAAATAATTATATAACCAATCTTGTTAGTATTATCATTGGCATCATCATCCTATTTGAACAGGTTATCTATTCAGACAAACGAGGAAATTAGGGAAGAATAAGGAGGAGCATCAATTTAATGATCCCAATTATTAAATGATCATTTAGGATGTAACAGCTGATACTGCAAATAATAGTAGTGTTTTAATAAGATCTTTCACTTTCAATTTTTATGTTATAAGAACATTTTACTCAGGATGCGTTTTAAACTTTGATGACAAATTTGAGGCTTGGAAGAAACATTAGCATTAAATTTTACCCGCGTTGTGCGGAAGATATGAATATATAAAATATTAATATCCTGATAGTAAGTATTTGAAATACCAAACGTGAAAAAGAACGTATAACATTCTATGCAAATTCTTAAAGGCAGGTGTAATGCTAAGTAGCCTATTTTCCTATTTAGAAATAGTATTATGCACTTTACGATACTATATTACACGAAAAACGAAGTTTGAACATGCTTAATACTCAAAATTATTTGGTAGTTTCACCTATAAATGGGAAACGTGAACATAAAATAATAACATCTTAGAAAATAGTACCCTGATGATTCAAAATATGAAGAATAGAACACAATATCCTTAAAAAGTAGTTTCGTCAGGCAATTTCACACCTTTTTTAGTAGTGTGTAGCGAAATAATCGAGCTTTGATTATCTTTTGTTGCTTTAATGAAATAGCTTTCTATAAAGTTGTAGGAAAGGATTAGTGAGGGTGAAAATTGTACATTTGCAACGTAATGTAATTTAAATAAGATGTCGAAAGCCATAATTGGACTCGCTGACTCATTAACTTCGATTATTTGGCCATCGCCCAAAACAAAATAGCTTGATAACCTTTGGCCATCTATGCCAACTATACATGGTTGAATGCAGCCCTTCTTAGACGAGCATCGTAGAAGGTTGACCTTGGCTTCACAATTTTGTCCTTCCTTAAAAATAAATAAATTTGCCAGTTTATATATTCATTAATAGCCAGAAATGTTGAATTATTATTCATAATAATATACATATAGTTAATTTCTAACCAGCAGGAACTTGAGAAAATCCGAATTAAACTTGGTGGGGAGGAGCTTTTCTTCTGAGAATGAATACTCATCATCTTTATCCGTATTTTGTTTGGTCTTTCCTGTATCACCTTTGGCAGTTTTGTTGCCCTCGACTTCTGCATCGTCTTGATCTAGACTTTTTCGTTTGGATCGTGAGAAATTTAGTGCTGGTAATAAGGCTGCCAAAAGTACCAAAGCCTTCAAATTTTCAGCAAACGGAAAATTTGATATATTTAAGCTAGAGTTTCAACGTACAACTTTTAATTACAGCTAATAACTATTCGGTCCAAAGACAGGAAAAACTTACCATCTTTAATGACAGAAACTTTTTTCATTAAATTCGATTTTCTTTCTGTGCATAGTGCAAAATTCGAGGCGTATAATAAGTAGGGAAGCGTCCCAGAAAATTCTTTCTAGCGTTGACAATAGTTTCGGAATCAAACAAAAGTTTATATTCCTGATCGATCTGCATAAAACATTTTGTTTTTAACAACTATATTTATTAAGAAATATGAATAGACGAATATATGAATTAACAAATTAAAAAATTGAGTTATGTTATACTGTAAATGAAACGCCAAGTAAATAATATTTTATTTCATACCATTTCTCCTTTATAGTCGAATAATATGGGATACTTTTCGGCGATTTCCCGAATACTGGGACTTTCTTCCTTTATCCACTGGCGTATGATTAACAGAGTTTCGTTCAGTGCATTGGAAATTTCCTATTTAGTTAGGATGTCGGAAATTTCAACCTCCTCCAAGAAATCTATGTAATTAAAATGAAGTTTTATGTATTTATATTGTGAAAGGCATCTGGAAATTAAATTGTTGAAACTATTCTCGTGCAGGACTCGGACTCACTTCAGAGAGAACAAATAGTACCAAAACTGGCATAAGTTTTATAAATAATAGCAAAATACTCTAAAGAATTTTTTTAAATACTAAACTTATCAATAAATCACGCTGGTCTTATTTTTTTACTATGAACTTATGATATAGACCTGAAAATTGCAAGCGACACTAAAAATTCTTTTAGTGATGAAGAATACAAAAATTGAACAAAATAGTATTGTAAGGAGATTCCATAAAATTATATTAATAATTTTGTATTCTATTGAGGTTTTTCGAAATTAAAAAATATTTTTGAAGTGTAAATTCAAAACTTAACTTATAAAAATATTATTTTCCTATTCTGTTGCCATTGAATGCAATTTTTTTTAACAAATTTTCTGATTCAATTTCTAATCCCAGAAAAATTTAAGATTTAAAGAGAAAGAAAAAAATAATATTCAAGAATACATGCATAGAATGAAACTAATGGAACTTTGATTTAAACTATTTGCAAAGATATAAAGAAAATCTTTGAAAATAGTTCCTACTTCATTCATTCCAATAAAATTAAGGGTATATACCAGGGCGGCGTATGACTAGTTACATAGTACTATATTCGACGGGTTTATAGATGTGTTGAAAATTTTGAAAATAGTTCAAAATATACAAAAGCACATCTGTATAACACATTTCAGTTTTTATATTATTTACATTGTGCGAATTTATTAATTTTTTAATTTGGAATATATATATATATATACATAATATATTCAAATTAAAAATTTTAAGCTTTTTCGGGTTTCAATCGTGTGCAAAACTACGAAACTTGTTATTATATAGATTCCCTACGATGCCTATGATTGGCCAGAGCGCTCCATGGTGGGAATTGCTCGGACTCGATTGGCCAATCAAGTCTTTTTTAAAAAACCCGGGAGGACGGAAAGCCAAAAGGTGTTTTAAGATTTGGATTGCTTCTCTATGTATTCTTTCTTTGAAGAGAAGCAAACTTGTTTCATATAGAATTGATTTGGATTTAGACGTTTCCAAATGATTTTTTAACTGTAAGAATTTTGGGACGATATTATTGTCCCTACACCGTTTTAAGAAAGCTAAAGGTGTTAGTAGCTTACCTTGAGAAGTCCTGAGCTTACTAAAAGTGTTAGTTTTAGTAATTTCTAGTTTTAGTAAGTTTTAGTTAGTTTAGTAAGTTCGAGCAATTCCCACCATGGAGCGCTCCGGCCAATCATAGGCATCGTAGAGAATCTATATAAGAACAACGTAACCTGAAACTTCAGTTTCAGGTCAGCTCTGAAGAAGTGAACTGCAATGTATACGAAACGTCGGCAAGTTTCGTAGTTTTGCACACGATTGAAACCCGGAAAAGTTTTAAATTTTAAATTTAAATTTAACATAATTAATCATCGTGAAAGTATTAAATCTATTAATAATGCTTTTGTTTAGCATTCTGTACTCTTGAAGTCATTCACATTCCAATCATGTTCAATTTGAAACTTGTTTATTTTAAAACTGTTCAATTATAAATCATTTTAATTTTAAATGCTTCAAATTTGATACTTTTACAATTGAATGTTATTAAATTAAATTTCTGACTTTCAAAAACTATTTCAAATTCACATAATTAAAAGTTTCGAACTATAATAAATGTATGATAATATATCGATAGCTAAGGCTTTTCAGGATGGCTGTTTTAATCGAAGAAAAATATTCCCGGTCATTTCACGGTTTGCAAATATTTGTCACGGTCAATAAAATTTAAACAAATCTAACTCTGAAGCTGAAGCTTTTCTCATTTCAAGTAACAAAAACTGAGCTGCAAATTTACACGTATAAAATGGAAGCTACTAACACTTTTCAACTGAACAATTTTAAATCAAATGCAGCTAAACTGAGAAATTAAACATTTTAAACTTTTATCAATTGTAGAGTTTAAATATTCAGATTCAGTTCAATAAATATAAATGCACGTTATCATTTTCAATTCTCAAAATTAAAGAATCAATCAATGAATTTAAATTTTTTCAAAAATTACAATCATTTTAAGCTAGAAGCATTAAAAATTGAGCGATTACATTTTTTATAAATTGAGCACTCCTGAAAATACAAGTTAAATTATTTTTATTTTAAATATTTTTTAAATCCTTAAAATGCTTCAGAATTTTATTTTAAAATCTTGCAACATCTGCATGTTGTTTTACATTTTTTCAAATTTTAAATTAGTTTTCAAACTTTTTCAGAACCTCTAAACATCTTTTAAAATGATTCGAACTTTCTAAAATTTTTGTAAGAATCCTGAAAAATTGAAAAAATTTCCTCAAAATCTTCTTAAAAAGTTCTCTTAAAATTAATTTTTAAAAATGAAAAATCGTTTTCAATTTTCCTATGAAATGTTTTTTATTCTTTTGAAGCCTTTCAATATTCTTAAGAAGCTTATAAATTTTTTGTACGAAATCTGCCAAAATCTATATTTTGTTTTTAATTAGGCCGTGGGCTATTTGCACTGAAATTTTGTACAAATAGCTGGATTTTGTCAGTACACGTGGACACTTCGTTTAAATAATTTGAAATAATTTCCAATTTTGAATTAATTTTGAATTTTTCAAAACTTCTAAATATCTCTTCAACTTACTCGAATTTCGTCTAAGAATAATAGGTGATCAATTGTTATTTATACATCAAAATTGAACAATTTGACTTACAAATTAAGTTCTTGTAAATAAAACAATTAAAATTGTAATGTTCAAAGTTTAGTTTTTTGTTTAGTTTAGAATATTTCATTTATAATTACTGATTTTAAATTAACAGTCAGATGTTTCTATTGTTAAGTAATTGTTCTTTTTCTTGATTAAAAAATTTAAAATTGAATGTTTTAAAAATTAAATATTTTGGACTGAAATAATATTTGAAATGTTATAATAGTTATTTGTGATACAAGTGCGCAAAATAGGTGATCGTGTGCGAGTGTGAATTTTGCAGCATAAGCCGCAGGCGAATGATGCAATCACACGAGTTAGCAATCACCTATGCGCACGTGTATCACACGCTATTTTTTGCAACGCCCGTTCGAAAACGTTGTGTTAGGAAGAGTTAACGAAAAATAATTATCTCAAAAGAAAAGATTTTTAAATTTCGTGAACAATTTTTTCGGAAAAAAAAATGTGTTGAAAAAAATGTCTGAAAAAATGTGTTGAAAAAAATGTTTGAAAAAATATTGTTGAAAAAAATGTTAAGAGAAAAATTTTGTAACAAAAAATGTTTGAAAAAAATTAGGTCAAAAAAATTTTTAATAAGAAAACGCTGTACCAAATGTTGGCATTCATGCCCTCTTGTACGACGGGCGAAAACGGCTACGAAACCTTAAAAACAAAACTTCAATCATTAAAGAGATTTGTTCAAGTTAAATCTAAATTTATTTTAATAGGATACCAACACCAGTGTTTAAAGTTACCTAGGTCAGTGCCTGAAGTACCTCATCTCGAAAGTGCGCATGCGCAGCTTTTTCGCTAGTGCCTAAGATAAGCCATCTTCAAACTGCGCATGCGCGAAAATTGTTTCGCACACAGTCTGCTCAAATAAGATCCCTTAGGCAGCATTTAGAAGCATAAAAAGGTCAACATTTGAGGTCGAAAATATCACATAATCCGAGGTCTAAGATGGGAATAAATAATACATTAATTTCAATTGATCTGAATAAACATTTTTAAGCCTTTAAGACTATTTTCCGGTACATATTTCTCTACTTTAGATGCTATACAAGTATACATGTTATTTTATTGATATTGAGGAATCAGTGTCATTAACAGCCAATTACAATAAAAAAAGTGGTCTTTGTTCAAAATGAAGACAAAATAGTCATATCGCTCAAAAAAGTGTCGGCCAGTATCAATGATGGCGTCAGTCCAAGCCCTGCTTGTTTCAAGCAGGACACTTTATCACGATAAATTGTATGTAAATGAAAATATCACTTACACTGACTTCAAAGTCCTTTCCTGTTAAAGGTGTACTTTATTGTTCAAGATGATCTTCTTGCTTTCTTTTGAGAGCGGTTTTCACTTTGACCGAGCAGTACTTTTTCTTATCAGGAGGCAAAAATGTTCGAGCATTCCACAGTCTGAATTCAATAAAACCCTTTCCTGTTTTTCGGTCATAAAATTGCTCCTATAAAGAATTATTAAGTTTCAGATATTGAATATTTGAATATTATCTGAAAATAAATTTATTCTGTAGTTCTCAAGCAAAAATTAAAAAAAAATATCTTACACATCCGGGAGGGAGTTTCGCTATCTCTCAAAAATGGGAATTCTCGGACAATTGCCTTGGCTAATGCTCATTTAGCTTCTTTAAGAGGATAGCTACATTAAAAAAGAAATTTATCACTTCATACAGAAAAAATAAAAAAATAAATAAAAAGTTAATCAATACTAGGTAGAAAAAATATTTCAGAAAAAACCGTACAAATTATTAGCTTCTGCTAAGTCGGCAACCAATGTTCGAACGAATATGAGTCTTTCCTTTTCTCCGAAGTCTTTGTTTTGGATTCTGTCTAAGATCAGTGATCCTTGGGGATGTTTTCTTAAAACATCAGTTAAAGTTGCACACGTCTAAAAGAAATGCAAATTTTAAAACGTAAAGAACTTCTACAAGAACTAATAACATTTCTTTCACAAAACTCACGGAATATACAACTGGGCTCACACTAATAAATTCAGGCAATCGAAGCTCATTGAACAATTCCTGCTCAACATTATGCGGAAGGTTTACAACGACTGGTTCATTCGGTACAGGATTTCCTTCCTTTAAAATCCCAATACCCAATATTATATTCAAAGTCTTTCACTTTTGAGATTTAATGAGCATTTTCGTAAAAAAAAACTCACCTCGTTTCTAAAATTATCATCAGTTTGACGTCCCTCTTTATTTCCTAAAATAATTTTCATCAGCTTTTTGGCATGTCCTAATTTTATTTTCAAAGTCTGTCGTAAGTCATTTTCAGTCAAGTCCATAAGGCTCTCTCCATCTATGGACTCCTTTACAACAGTTAATTGTCCAAAAAGAGAAGTTAGAGAAATATATGACGTAAACGGCAAATAGCTCACTGGAAGTCGGTTTATTTCAAACAGCAAAAGGCTTATAATGGGCACGTTTTTTTTTGCGAGATAAAAGTAGAAGGACAATCTCCAGGTCTATAACGAACTGAATAAGCATTCAAAACGGGATCAAAATGCAGAGTCTCGCAGTGTGAACAACGAAGGTAGACTTCTTTTTCCTTTAAAATTATCATTTTTTTTATCGAAACAAATCGAAGGTGATTAAGATCCTCTGATTCTCGAGCACGCAAACAAACTAGGAGCCCAATTATAAAAACGACTCCATTGACTTTCACGGACCTAGATTCAAACACGACATCAGTATCCCTGTAACCAAAGTCTAACAAGTCTTATCTGCTAAGAGTATCCTCTACTTCAACCGAGTAAACTTGAGCCCGTCCTATTATTTCTCCATGCTTCTCTTCGTATCTCATACACCAGTACAACGTTAGAGGTCCTTCCTACTTGATGCATTCTGGGTAGTGTAACAAATGATGAAACTTGTTAATAAAGTTAACCTCTGGATAAAGTTTTCCAAAAACTTCAAAAAAGTCATCGATCAGATGCTTCAAATATGGAAGCAGACTTTTCGTGATCTTAGGAGCGAAAACAAGTTCCATAATGCGAAGTAGTAAAAGGATTAGGTGCATGTGCCTATCGCCTTTATCAACTTTTTCACCCATGAGATACGAGAAGACTCGGATAAGGCACCATGTTTGCATTGCCTTTTGACTTAAGCTGTGATCATTAATATTTCAAAGACTCGTAGGAATAAAGTTAGCCGGAGGTTCTTTTTTTTCTGTGAATCCGTACGAAAATGAAGCAATTTTATCATTTAAGTACGCTACAGTGAAAAGTCGAGCTATC
Source organism: Andricus grossulariae (assembly GCA_011634705.1). Taxonomy (NCBI): domain Eukaryota; kingdom Metazoa; phylum Arthropoda; class Insecta; order Hymenoptera; family Cynipidae; genus Andricus; species Andricus grossulariae. Next base: position 2,857 of record JAABKJ010005673.1, on the reverse strand, counting down.
AATACATACTGTTGAATTGTTAATTTTAGCACCATAGGCACTACTCCAGCAACAAAAAATCATGTATTATGTCGAATATTTTATTATGTGAGATGTGATAACATCTAGAATTATTCAAGGCATTCTCATCATAGATGCCAGTTTCAGTCCTGATATTTTCAAGAGCTTTAGCCGTTTTTGCTTTTTTAAGGCGAACAGAATGTATTTCAAATAATTCCTTGGTTCTTTCTTCACGTACTTTTAAATCTTTATCATGCAGTTTCTCTCAAGAAATATGACAGATTTGACAGAATTTGTTCGCCGCTAGTCCAAGGAGTCCAAACACCTCATGAACTGCAAGTGAATCTTCACAGAACCTTGCAATACTGGCGCGAAGGACGAACTGTTGACCATTTATTTTAATAGTAATTCCCTCATCAAACTCTAATTTTTTTTAATCGTCTAGAAATTCTCTCAATACTCGACGAAACCCATATTTTTTACATCTTCAGTGTAACATAAACAAAGAAAGTGAATGTTTGCCTTTTTGGAATGCATATGTGGTGGCAAGTTTTGTACAGAGTAATAAAAACCCCGAGCTTATGAACACCAGTTTTAGATCCCAAGAACCTACAACTTCTAAATCATCATAGTAAAGTTGTATCCGTGAAGCATGTAAAAATCGCTGAAAGAACTCATGCTGCTTGAAATATTCTGCAATAATAAATGAAGATACAGTGTCACCTTCTGAACGTCTTTCAGAAAGAATCGAATCTCTGACTTCATCATTCTACATTATTAAAGTCAATACTTCGTTATATACTCTGTCATCAAGCGGAACTTCTGTCCCATCAATATAGTTGCAATTAGTTTTTGGAGCTTCTATTTGTTCTTTCAGCGATTTTAACCATTCATAAAGATTTTAAAACTCTAAATCCTTGAACAATTTCTTTGCATCTGGATCTTCATGGGCATTTTTATCTCTGAAGTATTTCGTGACTCTACATTTTAAATACTCGACTAAACCTAATAGTACTTGCTCAAATTCATCCATAACGTCCGCAAAAGTAGTTCCTGTCATAGATGGTTTTGATTGTAGTCTGCCAATCATTCTAATAATTACCGTCCGCAAATCAAATTTCGGAATTACATTCTCCTCATCGACAAGAGGTAGAATGTTTTCATTAGCGATCTGTTCACCAAAATTATTTTCAACTTCATTATCGACATCAATACGATTATGCTCATCAACCATCTGTTGATTCACATTTTGATTATGAGCTTCTACTACATTCCAACCATAGTTATTATCACCATTTTCGGCATAATCTTTTTTAATATGACTCCACAATGCACCAAATAGTACGAACTGCCTTTGACATCCACCCTCGTTACATTCATATCTATGCTGTCCACCACCTCTATTTATAGTAAATCCGTGATAATACTGCAGGTGTCAAACATATCCAATCCAACCCTCCTGAACATGCTGATTGCATTTGAAGCACTTCAGACTCTCCATTTTTATGAAATCAGCATTCCATCAGATAGCAAATGTGTCTTAACCTAAAATTAGTTTCAAGTTTTTGAACAACACTATTTAATTTTTCAATGATTCATATCTTATTAAAGTGAATTATGCACAAAGAACAACGATTTAAATTTATTCATGGGATAGTTCGATCTATTTTTCTTTAGCGAATTTAACGTTAGGTGAATCATACAATTTATTAAACATTCGTTTCAGATTACTGATGGAAATTTGGCTTTAGGGTCCACTAAAAATAAATACAATTGGATTTCAATTGAATCCGACATTTCGGCACACGATGGTGGTCATAAAAAAAGTGTCACATTGGAACGTATTCAAAAGTATTGCATATTGAAACCGAGGTTGTCAAAAAGCAGATTTCCAGAGAACATCTCGTGAATGCGATTCAATGCTTAGCAATCGCTTATTTTCTGCTTCGAATTCAATCGCATTCAATAGCATTGAGACAAATTCTACTTCGCATTCAATCGCATTCTATATAATTGAAACATATTAGAATTCTCGCATTGATACGCATTAAAAATAACGTAACATAACATAACGAACATAACATAACTTCGTATTCAGACGTATTCGAAATTTAAACGTTATATGTGCACTCTCGTATTAAAAAGTATTGTGCTACGATCCCAATCAGAGGTTGTCGCAAAGCAGATTTCCATAGAACATCTCGTCAATGCGAAGCAATACTTTTTAATTTGACGTTTTTTGCAGGGGGTGATTATCAGTGATTTCTTCTAAAAAATGTACACATATTAAATATTATACTAATTCGGCGTCTTAGGTACCTGTGGAAATTTATTTAACGCTACATTTATTTTTATATAAATATATTTTTGGTTAATTATTTGGCTATTCTAATTGACGAAGAATTATTTCGTATGGATTTTAATTACTTTGGTATTAAGGATGAAATATTGAAGAACGATTTCAAAAAAACAATATAAAAATTATATACACTCGAACTCCAAAGATACGAGAATCTCGGGAATCGGGAACTCCAAAGATACGAGCTTGAAAGGAGCTCCCACTCCTGCGACGTTTCGATTTCGGGAGTAATGCGTGAGAACGCACACAGGCTCACTGTGTGCATGCATGCGTATGCCATTCGCACTGAATAAACGTCGAATTTAAACCAGCGCGCGCTCGCGCGCGCCTCACTTTCGTCTAGGGAGAAGATGACGAATACGAAGACCCAAAACATTTCAATCACATTTCTCTCGAATATAAAAAAAAGCAGTAGCCTTCACTGATAAACATCCCAATGCAAGTTTGAAAACATTAAATCGGGCTTTCGCGAAATTAAAAAAGATGGAATACCTGACA
>JAABKJ010005672.1:0-22770 GCA_011634705.1 Andricus grossulariae | reverse complement strand
ACCCTACAGTACAGTCGCTAATGACCCTGGCAGTCGATGCGACTATAAACATTCAACTAATAAAAAAAAAAAAAAAAATTAATTATAGAGTCTGTTATTGACACTTTACTATGGACTCTTGTAATTTAATTGTGTATCCACTAAAGTGATTTTTTTTGCTTTTTTTAAATTTAACTTGGCACTCCTGCAAATTGTTTCTTTTGTCAAGAAACTGACTTCTGATTCGTTTCAGAATTTGAAAAAATATATATATAGAGGTCGCTGAAGGTCATTTTAAAGCCAAATAGATATTCTTAATTAAATTGACGCTATTTATTGGTTATTTATTACTGGCGCATATGAATTGTGTTCTTTTCGAATCAATATTGCACTCATATTTTTTTAAAGATTTTTACAGTAACATTCAAATGTCGCTCAAGGCCAATTTTAGGGCAAAAATGCTCATTCCTAATTGAATTCACGCTAATCGTTGATTATTCATCTCTGACGCATATGAATTTTGTTCTTTACAACGCAATATTGCACTCAGACTTTTTTCAGATTATTACAATAACATTCAAAGGTCGATGAAGGTCATTTTGAAGCCAAAATGGCTATTCCTAATTGGATTGACGCTATTCATTGATTATTTATTTCTAACGCGTATGAATTGTGTTTTTTACAACTTAATATGGCACTCAGATTTTTTTCAGATTTTTACAATAACCTTCAATGGTCGCTCAAGGTCATGTTAAAGCCAAAATGACAATTCTTAATTGAATTCACGCTATTCATTGATTATTCATTTCTGGCGCATATGAATTGTGTTCTTCACAATTCAATATTGCACTCAGATTTTTTTCAGATTTTTACAATGACATTCAAAGGTCGCTCAAGGCCATTTTAGGACAAAAATGCTCTTTCCTGATTAAATTGACGCTATTCATTGATTATTTATTTCTGGTGCATATGAATTGTGTTCTTTACAATTCAATATTGCACTCGGATTGTTTTCAGATTTTTACAATAACATTCAAAGGTCGCTCAAGACCATTTTAGGACAAAAATGGTCATTCCTGATGAAAATGATGCTAATCATTGATTATTTGTTTCTGGCGCGTATTAATTGTGTTCGCTGCAATTCATTATTGCACTCAGATTTTTTTTCAGATTTTTACAATAACATTCAAATGTCGCTCAAGGTCATTTTAGGGCAAAAATGACTATTCTCAATTAAATTGACGCTATTCATTGATTACTCATATCTGACGAGTATGAATTTCATTCCTTACAAGTCAATATTGCATTAAATTTTTTTTCATATTTTTACAATGACATTCAAAGGTGGCTCGAGGTCATTTTCTGTATAAAATGTTGATTCAATTGAACTTTCTCCAGTTTTTTTATACAGAAACAGTGTCAATTTATTCATTTCGGCAAAAAAAAATTAGTCAAGTTGTTTGATAAATGTCTGTCATATCATTTGAAGGACGTCCAAGGTCCTTTCACAAAAAATGTCCTTTTTGTAAATTATGATAATGAAAAGACAGTGCTAACACTGGCATATTAGACGGTAGTTTGTCGCCAAATAATTTTTCCTTTCTTTTCTAAAAGGTGAATCATTACCCAGTCTTCTACATTTGTGATAATTAATTATATCTACCATGAAGAAGAAAAAATATTTGAATGACCGTTTTTCACAAAATGACCATAAACGACCTTAAAGCAATATATGACACATAGTTATCAAACCTTTCAACTAATTTTTTTGCCGCAATGAATAAATACACTGTTTCTCAAAATGAACTAGAGAAAATTTAATTTAATCAACATTTTATTAAGAAAATGGCCTTGAGCAAACTTTGAATGTTATTGTAAAAATCTGAAAAAAATCTGACTGTAATAATGAATTGCAAAGAACAAAATTCATACGCGTCATAAATGAATAATCAATGATCAGCGTCAATTTGATTAGGAATGAGAATTTTTTCCTGTAATGGCCTTGAGCGACCCTTCAATGTTATTATAAAAATCTTAAAAAATCTGAGTGTAATAATAAATTGTACAGAACACAATTCATATGCGTCAGAAATAAATAATCAATAAAATGCGTCAATTTAATCGGAAATAGACATTTTTAATCTGGAATGACCTTCAGCGACCATGGAATTTTATTATAAAAATCTGAAAAAAAAATCGGAGTGCAATATGGAATTGCAGAGAACACAATTCACACGCGTCAGAAATGAATAATCAATAAATAGCGTCAATTTAATTAAGAATAACCATTTTTACCCTAAAATGACCTTGAGCGACCTTGGAATATTATTATAAAAATCTGAAAAAAATCTTAGTGCAATATTGAATTGTAAACAACACAATTCATACGCGTCAGAAATAAATAATCAATAAATAGCGTCAATTTAATTAAGAATAACCATTTTTACCCTAAAATGACCTTGAGCGACCTATGAATGTCATTGTAAAAATCTGAAACAGATCTAAGTACACTATTGAATTGTAATGAACACAATTTATATGCACTAGAAATAATCAATAAAGTCGTCAATTTAATTAGGAATGAGCATTTTTGCCCTAAAATGGCGTTGAGCGACCTTTGAATTTTATTGTAAAAATCTGGAAGAAATCTGTGTGAAATAATTAATTGCGAAGAACACAATTCATACGCGTTAGAAATAAATAATCGATGATTAGCGTCAATTTTATTAGGAATGAGAATTTTTGTCCCAAAATGACCTTGATCGACCTTAGAATGTTATTGTAAAAATGTGAAAAAAAATCTTAGTGTAATAATGAATTGTGAAGAACACAATTCATATGCGCCAGAAATACATAATCAATAAATAGCGTCAATTTAATTAAAAATAGCCATTTTTAATCTGGAATGACCTTCAGCGACCTTGGAATGTTATTATCAAAATCTGAAAAAAATCTGAGTGCAATATGGAATTGTAAAGAACACAATTCACACGCGTCAGAAATAAATAATCAATAGATAGCGTCAATTTAATTAAGAATAACCATTTTTACCCTAAAATGACCTTGAGCGACCTATGAATGTTATTGTAAAAATATGAAAAAAATCTGAGTGTAATAATGAATTGTAAAGAACACAATTCATATCCGCCAGAAATACATAATCGATAAATAGCGTCAATTTAATTAAAAATAGCAATTTTTAATCTCGAATTACCTTCAGCGACCTTGGAATATTATTATCAAAATCTGAAAAAAATCTTAGTGCAATATTGAATTATAAACAACACAATTCATACGCGTCAGAAATAGATAATCAATAAATAGCGTCAATTTAATTAGGAATAACCATTTTTACCCTAAAATGACTTTGAGCGACCTATGAATGTCATTGTAAAAATCTCAAACAGATCTAAGTACAATATTGAGTTGTTATGAACACAATTCATATGCACTAGAAATAATCAATAAATTCGTCAATTTAATTAGGAATGAGCATTTTTGCCCTAAAATGGCGTTGAGCGACCTTCGAATTTTATTGTAAAAATCTGCAAGAAATCTGTGTATGCTACTTAATTGCGAAGAACACAATTCATACGCGTGAGAAATAAATAATCGATGATTAGCGTCAATTTCATTAGGAATGAGCATTTTTGTCCCAAAATGACCTTGATCGACCTTAGAATGTTATTGTAAAAATCTGAAAAAATCTGAGTGTAATAATAAATTGTGAAGAACACAATTCATATGCGCCAGAAATACATAATCAATAAATAGCGTCAATTTAATTAAAAATAGCCATTTTTTATCTGGAATGACCTTCAGCGACCTTGGAATGTTATTATCAAAATCTGAAAAGAATCTGAGTGCAATATTGAATTGTAAACAACACAATTCATACGCGTTAGAAAGAAATAATTAATAAATAGAGTCAATTTAATTATGAATAACCATTTTTACCCTAAAATGACCTTGAGCGACCTATGTATGTCATTGTAAAAATCTGAAAAAGATCTAAGTGCAATATTTAATTGTAATGAACACAATTTATAGACACTAGAAATAATCAATAAATAGCGTCAATTTAATTATGAATGAGCATTTTTGTCCTAAAATGGTGTTTAGCGACCTTTGAATTTTATTTTTAAAATCTGGAAAAAATCTGAGTGCAATATTGAGTTGTAAAGAAAACAATTCATACGCGCCAGAAATAAATAATCAATAAATAGTGTCAATTTAATTAAGAATAGCCATTTTGGCCTTAAAATGTCCTCGAGTGACGTTTAAATGTCATTGTGAAAATCTGAGAAAAAATCTCAATGATTAGCGTCAATTTAATTAGGAATGAGCATTTTTGTCCCAAACTGGTTTATGAAAATTCAAAACACGATTTCTCAATGAAAAAAAGTTATTTTTCAAATTATTGTTATATAATCTTCATATTTTATAATAATTAAATTCACAATTCACACACACGGTTACTTGCACATATAATCGCACGCTTTAAGGCTTTGAAAAATCGCACTCGCAAAAAATTCGCACCCTACCTAAACCACCTGAACTAATATATTCTACCTCAACCATCTTCAAACTAAAAGTTGTTGAATTCAACTTCTCTTTAAAGAAAACATCGTTCTGATAATTAATGAGCAGTTCTAAGGGAAACTGAAAATTTTCGAGACTTAAATAGAGATTTTTTTAATAACGAAGAATTTGTAAGTGAATTTTACTTTTAAAAAATGGCTGGAAACTTTTATTTTTTAAAATATTTAGAAAGTTTATAAAATATCGAAAAGTAATAATAAATGAAGAAAAGTCAAGTGCGAAAATGCTGTAATAACCCTGATGACAAAAAACCATCTTCTTCCGTACAAAAACCTTCATAAAACGTACAGTTTTCGATTTATGTAATTCTTTTATAATACTTTCTTACTCAGTTTTTAATGCGAAATAACACTTCTTAAACAATAATTCAAAAAATGTGTAACACAGAATGTAATTTAACTTATTTTACAAAGGATTCAATACTTTTTGTCTTTAAATATTTAAAACGTTTACAAACGATCCAAAAGTAATCAATAATGAAGAAAAGTCAGGTACAAAAGTTCTTTAATAACCTCAATGACAAAAAAATAATTTTCTGCTATACAAAGATTTCCATAAAACGCACAGCTTTCAATTTATCCGATTCTTTTATCACACTTTTTTTTTACTCAGTTCTAAATATAGAATAACTTTTCTAAAACAATAATTGAATATATGTAAAAAAACAATTGATTTTTACTTACTTCACAAAGGCCTCAATACTTTTTTTCTTTAAAGATTTAATCCGTTTAAAAACGATCTAAAACTGATTAAAAATAAAGAACAGTCGAGTTTAAAAATGCTATGATAACCTTAGTGACAAAAAACCATTTACTGATATATAAAATCATCTATATAACGCACAGTTTTCGATTGATCTAATTCTTTTAGAATACTTTTTAACTTAATTTTTCTTTTTAAATAACAATTCCTAAACAATAATTTAAAATATGTGGAAAACAAGTGAGCCTTAGTTTGAATATTAACTATTTCCAAAAATGCTCGATACTTTATCTTTCCTTTGAATATAAAATACTTCGAAATCAGAAGAAAAAAGTATTCTGTAAAGGAAAGTGGAGCTTGAAAGTGATTGAGATTCTTAACTATCTTATTCTGGAAATGTGTAATTGTTAATTTTTCAATTATTTTTTTATAATATCAAATATATTCTCAATACAATTTTTGAAAATGTTTTTCTTGAATTCCTTTTCTGATTCTTTTTAAATTATTTAAGAAAATGTAATAATAGCATTTTTGATCATTTTTTAAACCTTGTAACCTTGCTTTATGATGACATATATTTATTATTTATTATTCAAAGAATAAAAAAGAATTATATAAGTATATGGGTGATTGCCAAAATCTTAAACATTGTTAATCCCAGACATTTTCTATGATTAATGAATTCTTTGGCTGAAAAACATAATTTTATTAAGTTATATTTTATTAAAACTTCGTCCTTTCTGAAAAAAAATACTGGCTTCTTTTAAGTAAAATTAGACAAGTGTTTCAGCCTACTTGATTCAATGCAAATTTCTTTCCGTGCAGGATTGTGAATAAATATTATATTTAGTTTTCAAATTAATCTGGTTTCTAATATTAAAAAGTTCATTGTTCATAATTAAATTATTTCGTTATCATTATACATTATTCTTTAGAGTTATTCATTTACAATTACATGAAACACAAGTTTTATTTTTTATTTTGACAACATGAACATACAGAGGTCGGAAATATCCCATCTTGAGTAATGGTGGATTAAATTCCAGCAGGTCCTTAATCTTTAAAAACTATAGCATCTTCATAAACCACCTTTTCATACAGGCATCCCAAAGTTGCTTAAATTTCCCCCAAGAACTAAGAAAGTGGACATTAAGATAAAATTTACGGCCCGATAAATCAGCTTCTTCAGCCCCGCAATAATTCCATGAAAAAAATTCCACCTGAAACTCCTACCACCGAATACCCTGGTTCCCGAGTATACGAGAATATGGCGTATTAATTTTTCACTGGGACTCTCAAGGCTTTTTTTTAGGGTTTCCTTTTAGATGCTACAGTTAAATTAATCATGACAAAATGACGGCTAATGAATGCGAACTGCGGCAAAAATAATAAAAACCCGAAAATATGTACAGATTCCACAATTATTATACTATATTAAGTCTGCCGGCTAAACTAATTAATAACATTATATGCGCGTAAAACTTATGCCCATTCTAGGTCTTAAAGAGAACAAACTTGCCTGGTTAAAAAGTAACTAATTACTTCGAAACAGGGATGAGAATAAGTTCCGAAGATTGAGATAACCGCACAATATTCTACAGATAAGTCAGAATGAAATCGTATACAGACACTCAGAGAAAAAGTTGTCTTGAAACAAAAGCATCATCCTCTTGCCTGTTTTGTTTTGAATCGCTTAAATATCTTTTTTGTACAAACAGAATTATTTAGCTGCAAGATTAGGTGAAGTTTGTCGCAAAAGGATAATATTTGCTGCATGAAGATTCTTTTTCAGACAAATGAAATCCATCTTGACCTAAAATTTAAGAGGAAATTCCCTTTATTTCAAAAAGCACCCTTCTAACACAAGAGGAAATTTCTCTGAGTGTAATATGAAAGTTGATTACATTAAGGAAATTACAAAATTTAAATGAAGATAGTTAATTTGAAATTTCAAAAGGATTATGTCATATATTTGCTTTGATTTTACTTTGCTGGATTTGTTTTTATATTTAATGTGCACTGGAGACACTCAGGTAGCAGAAACTCTTCATTCAGATCTCCACCTTAAAATAAAAGAAGACCTTAATGACAAGTTTCTTTTAGAAGAATTAAATATTATCAGTTCCTAACTCATTAATTGACATTTACCTAATATATATTCCAAATGTTCCCTTTTCAAACTGGGCGAGTAACTATTTTGGGGATTCACTGGATAGTTGGAAGATTCCTTGACAAACTGGTTCTCCGAGTCAGTTAGATTTTCCTCTCGTTGACTGGAAAGATACTGGTAGTGGTCTAGGTGTTTATTGGTTTAGTACAGATGACGTTGATTGTCCTTCTGGTGATTCACCGTATGCGATGGTTGACAACGAGGATTCGCCCAAGAAGTCTATGAGTGGGCAGGTACACAATATTCTACAAATAAGTCATAATATAATTTTATACAGAATATTAAAGTTTATTTAATTTACGAAAGTACACAATTTAAAGATGTTAAATTTCAGAAAGGTTTACGTTACATATTTGCTTTGAATTTACTTTGCTGGATTTGCTTTCAAATTTAATGTATACTGAAGACACTCAGGTAGCAGAAACTCTTCATCCAGATCTTCTGGTCCAGGTACAGATACTGGTCCAGGTGTTTATTGGTTTAGTAAAGGTAACGTTGATTGTCCTTCTGGTGATTCACCGTGTGCGATGGTTGAGAACGAGGATTTGCCAAAGACGTCTATTAGTGGGCAGCTAGGTTCAGGTTCCCTGCTGGTACTCAAGGGTAATGATGGTTGACAATGGAATTTTCAAAAGGATCTTGTGGGTTTAGTTTAACTTTATTTGAAGGGATTTGAAATTCCAATCGACTTCGGGTCAATTGAATTTCCGAACCACAACACTAACTGATTTTACTTAATTCTTTAAAATTGTATTTTGACTGCTTGGAAATCGTTTCCAAATAACCTAAGTCTATCTGGTATTTTCGTATTTTACTTGAGAATGTGATCTAGGACAGAGTTTCCGCCCGACTTGAAGTTTATAGTTAGAATGACTTTCCGATGTACTTTTGAGCAGAGCTTCCGCTCGATTCGAAACTTGGAAATAGACTGAAGTTCTAAGTCCGCTCCTGGGTTTATATATGTCGGATTCCATTGTGATCAGAACCAAAGAGTTGATAACCAAAAACTTGACGTTTAGGGAACGTGACAATCGAAATAAATTTATATCCAGGTGTCTAGATCTGAAGGCGTAGTATCTGGGAGTGTTGTTCCTTGAGTCTATGGAACTGGCCATTGTTCCACCCTTTTTAATGTTTGGTGGCTGATTTTTATGAGCTGCTTTCGAAGATTCGTAAGCAAGAAGTCATTGTATTTTAGCGGTTTTTAAAAAGGTCAAGATGTCCAGGATTGTGTTAAGAAATTCCGTATTGAGAACTGGTAATTAAGGGATCGGGATCCACGATGGATAGTTTGAATCACTTTCCCAACTGAGTCAGGACTGATTCCTGAACTGGGAGCATCCACATTTCGAGTCCCACTATAGGCAGCACTCCACTTCTGTCTGGAGCGCTTGGCGCCCGAAACTCTCCTAGCAAAATTCATCCCCGGTCCGATTTCCTCAAAGTGGAGGACTCAGTCCCTTTTTTTCGAATTCCATTTTTGTCCGTGTACCTATTGGTCCTGCCTCCTGCACACACCCACTAACCAAGGTCACGAATATTGGTTCAGGGTGGGGAAAGAAAAGTCCCCATCCCAAGGCTATAAAAACCGTGCTGTAGGCTGCATGGCACCAGGAACTGGTGTTCCTCACAGTGTCTCTAATACCTGGACTCCTCCTAGAGTATCCAGACCTTACCCCCGGATGTGGAGCTCTCCGGGGGCGGACCGTACATTTCCCTGCCTACGCGTGGGATCAGACATGGGAAACGAAATTTTTTACATTCTCATCATTTATGATTGAGAAAGAATTAGAATTGTCTGAAATTTGACACCACAGTCTTTCAACGGATTTCCACGCTTTAAGACTCCCTGAAGCAAAAAAAAAAGTTTTTGCGATAGCGTCGGTCTGTCCGTCCGTTCGTCCGTCCGTCCGTCCGTAAACACGATAACTCTCGAAAAAACTAACTGATCAAACGCATCTTTGGCATCTTTTGATGTTTGAAAATGTTATGTACGGATATTCGTAAAACTTAGAAAGCTTAAAAATTTATCCTCACGACTTTTTTCGATAAAAAGAAAATTATCGGAGTTATAGCATTTACAAAAGTTAAGAAATCAATCGAAAATGAACATTTGAAGCCAAACCACGCGCGATATGAGAAAAAGTCAAGAAAAGAAAAATGTTGCTTTCTGAAAGCCCTACGAGATTCTTTTACCAACTTTTAACATTTTCTTCAAAAATCGATCATTATAATTTTGATCGCATAAGCAATAATGAAAAATCAAAAATTTCATTTTGTTGTCAAACTATGCTGGATGCAAAAAAAGATGAACAGGCAAAGATGGTGCTACCAAAAAAGATCTACGAATTTTTTAGTAATAACTTCTTGATAGGAACGGATCAAATCGAGCTTTTGCACACTTTTTTTAGGCCATAAAAGAAAGAACGACTTCGTTAACTAACATTTCTTGACCAACGGTTATGGTTTTATCCATGAAAAATCCTATCCAAAAATAGAATATTTAGTTTTTACGCCAAACCAGAACAGATACGTAAATAAGGTTCAAAATAAGAGTTAAAGCTCTTCAAAATATCTATACAATTTAATTTCAATTATTTTTCGCAAAATTCGCAAAATATGGAAAAAAGTCTTAGGAAGTAATTATAGCTTTTGAAAGGTCCTAACAAATTTTTCAAAACTATTTTTGGATAGGTTTGATTAGGTCATTTTGGTTTTATTTATTGAAAATACTATGAAAAAAAAAATAGAAAACTCAAATATGTATTCACACGACGTGAGACACGAGAAAAAGTCTTGCAGAGCAAGTATAGCTGTCAAAAAGTCCTACAAAATTTGTGTTAAACATTTCTTTATGGTACTTTTAATTTTGGTTTTATTTATTGAAAATACCACGAGAAAATACAAAATTCAAATTTTGAACAAAACAACGCAAAATACGAGAAAAAGTCTTTGAGAGAAATTACAGCTTACAAAAAGTCCTACAAAATGTCTCCTCACCATTTTTCAATAGGACTTTTATTTTTGGTTTCATTTATCGAAAGTACTATGCAGAATTGCAGCTTGTCATTTTGGACACTTTTAATATCAAGTAATAAAATATCCTTCAAATTAAAAAAAACACACACATTAAAACCTCTTCAAATCTTGGAAATCCTTTATGAAAATCGTAATTTTTCCATTATTTAAATTTATTTATGTTCAATGTTATTTTTTACAATTTAAACTGAAAATACGCATCTTAGCGTAAAGTGGTTTTGAGCAAATTGGTCGATATAATTTATGCGAAAAATTTTGTTAAATAAAATGTTATTGTAGCTTGTGTTCTTTTTACAAAAAGGTAATTTTTTTATTTTTATAACGAGAGTTTAGAAAAAATGTGTAGACTTTTTTTGGTTGAACAACTTTTGTCTTTTTATATTTTTTCTTCTCTTATGCCGTTTTTCATGAAGATTGACCGCAAAATGTGATGTTGGATTTTTCATTATTTTTTTGTGCGATCAAAATTTGAATTTTTGATTTTTCAAGAAAATTCGAAAAGTTGTTATGAAAATCTTGTAGGGTGTTCAAAGTAACGTTCTTCTCTTCTTGACTTTTTTCATATCGCGCGTTGTCTTACTTCAAATTTTAATTTTCGTTTTTTTTCAATTTTGTAAATGCTATAACTCTAGTAATTTGTTTTTTTATCGAAAAAAATTATTGAGATAAATTTTTCATATTTTCAAATACTATGGACAGCTCTACATAGTGTTTTCGAATTAAAAAAAAAGTGTTTTTGAAAATTTTGAAAATGCTCTAACTTTTTGAATTTTCATCCAAAATGTCTGACTAACGAACTTGACCTTCATTTTAGGGCAATTCAATAGTATACTAAAGGACAGTCTAATCTGTCAATTCTTTCTGAAGTTATAGTGCTCACTGACAGACAGACCGACATACAGAGAGACATACAGGCATACAAACATACAGACATACATACATAGAGACAGATACGTTCGTAAAAACCTGTTTACCGGGTTCAGAGGGTCTCAAAACGTGGATGTTTGACAAAAAAAGTGGGGGGGGGGTCAAATTTTACCCTGAGATATTTAAGAGAAAGAAACTAAGCTTTTTTCAGACATGAAATAATAACCCTAAGTTTGAAAAAAGTCTGATAACATTTTTTGATGAATTGATTGATTAAAAACTATTTAATTTGATTTTAAAATACTTTGAATTTATAGGGGCTGGAATGCTTTGATATTTAGTTATGTGTTCAATATTTATATTGAACCTTTTTTCTGGTATGAAAGCAGTGCTCCCAATATCGGCTCCCCAACTGCACTGCGCATGCGTTGCATCGGTAGTCTCATGCGCTGTAAATGGCGCGCTTTTTTAAGACTATTACATGTGTAAATCAATTTTTCATAATAAATCATCATTGTGTAAATAATAACAATTGATTTTAAGAGCACAAAATAGTCTTTTAGAGTGCAAGGTAAAATAATTTTTTGATTGTACTCCTTACAAATAAATTATTGATTTAAAATCCAAAGGAAGGAATACCTTTTTTCACCAATGCAAATTTTAAATCATTTATAATATGTTTTTTTACTTTATGATTATTACATATTGTTAAAAATTGATTTGCATATTTAATCATTTTAAATAATCGGCTGATCAGCACTCAATGAGGCTGCTGGTGCGACGCGCATGCGCAGTGCGGTTGGGGAGCCAAATTTTGGAGTACTGTATGAAAGATTTAATGAGTCTATATTCGATATTTAGAAATTTGTTAGAAGAAATAAAAGAGGAGGACGAATTCCAGACAATCTATTTCTCAAATAGGAATCAAACATGACCTAATTTTCACGAGATTCCGATCACGTGACCATAAAGTATGAAAGGAAAATGGGTAAAGGAAATGGTCTTGGGATTCGAACGGCTGGCTGAACGAGTAGATATATTTACGATATAGGCGCCTCATTTCGTTAGTATCTTTTTATTTTACCACTGAATTCTGTTTGCTGTAGTTGCTTGACCTCCTGGAAATAATTTTTCGATTCAAGGGTCAACAAACCGTGTGAAAAGTCAAAAACAATTTACTTTCTACCACTCGCGCCCAACTTCACTTTAATCAATTTTCGCTCCACCTTGTACTGGACACCTCAATAGCATGGGTGCTTTTACGAGACTCAAAACAGAAAATACAATTTCCAACTTACCTTTCCTGGCGACAGTATCGGATAGGAATTCATTCCAAACTCATCCGAATCATTCCGAAATCTGTATCCAAACCAATCCGAAGAAAATTCTACACTTCATTCGATCCAAATCGGTTAAAAATTAATCCGCTCAATCCGCTTCAATCCGAATTCCCATTCTGAACCAATCCGAACCAAATTTTCAATCCAAATGAATCCGAACTCTGATTGACCTAAACCTATTTTCAATCCGAATGAATCCGACTTCGGATTGAATTGGATTCAATCGGATTGAAAATCGGTTTAGGTCAATCGGAGTTCGGATTCATTCGGTTTGAAAATATCGTTGATTTTGATTCGGATTGGAAGTTCGGATTGAGTCGGATTAAGTTTTAACCGATTTCGATCAAACGAAATATAGAACTTTTTTAGGATTGGTTCGAATTAACTCGAATTGGTTCGGATACAGATTCCGAAATGATTCGGATGACTTCGGATTGGTGAGGAATTGATTCCTATCCGAAACTTTGGCCACGGTTACTTTATTTCGTTTAGAAAAGTCACTGAAGCTTTTCTGTTTCCTGTTTTGAAAGTATTTGTTCACAAGCTTAATGCTGCTTTAGGTCCGTAAATAAATTACGTGAAGTTTTTTTTTTATTTTTAATCGCGTTCCACCCCCCACCCTCCCCCCTTGCTAGGGTTAGTAAATTATAACCCACCCCCCCTATCTTACGTACGTCTTTACAGATTCATTTTTTTCGTGAAATTATTTAAGGGTCATTCAAAAATAAGGTAATACGATTTGGGGGAGGGTGGTTTGGTAAAATCTTACTGTCTCTTATGGAATAAAAAAAATAGTCTAATTTTCAACCAACAATTTGTATTTTTCACCAAAAAAGATAAATTCTCAACCACAAAATATAATAGTTGATCTTTCAACCAAGAAAATTTTTTATTTTAGATCAAAAACAGTTGAGTTGAACCAAAACAGAAGAATTTTCAACAATATTGTTCAATCATCAACCGAATACACATTTATTTTTAATGAAGCAGTTGAATTTTTAATAAAAAAATATTAGATTTATACCAAAAGAGATTGCGAATCAAGAACAAATTTTCAGACAATGAAGAAATTGAACAGTTGAATTTTCAACGAAATAAATGAATTCTCAATCACAAAGATGAATTTTCAACCAAGAATATTATTTTTCTCCCGAAAAAAGACGATTTACTATTTTCGATTTTACCAATTTTCAGATAACAAGCTAAGAATTATGAGAAATAAATACGTGCATTAGATCAAAGTGGACTATTTTGCATCTCGTAAGGTGGCTATGAGTTATCGTATACTTAATAAATACGAAGAAAACTAGAAAAATTAGAAAACATTTTTTTTCCAAAATCGACCAGAAAATTACCATACATTATTCCTAAATTTTGTCAGAATTTTTATTTAATGGGATCAAGGCTTGGCTGTTAAGAGGTTAAATCAAAGGGAACGAATTTTGACCTAAGAATGATTTTCAAGTCAATAAAGAAACGAAAGAATTGAATTTTCAAACAAAAAGATGAATTTTTAAACAAGAAGCTCGGATTTCTACTAAAAATACGAGTTTTCGACAACATACATTAATTTTCAATCGTATGGTTGAATTTTGAACCAAACAGATTAATTTTTTAATGAAAAGATCAAATTTTCAAAAAAATACATTAAAAAAAAGCTCAATTTTTAACCAAAAAGGTTAATTTTCTACAAAAAAGGTGAATCTTCAACAAATCACCTTTCATCTAAATAATTGAATTTTGAAATTAAGAAAGATGAATTTTTAAACAAAAATGAAAAAGTTAATTTTCCATTTAAGTAACTTAATTTTCAATCAAGAATTGTATACTAAACGGTTGCACGTTGCACAGAATATTTAAATTTTCAACCAAGGAGGTGATTTTTCATCTTAAATTATGTATCTTCAACCAACAAAATGAATTTTTAAAACAGGAGTTGAATTTTTAATCTCAAACGATGAATTTTTCACCCGAAATGTGATAGATAATTTTTCGTATTGTTAATATTTTATTAAAAAAATATGGTAATTATAATTCAAGTAAACGGTTGTGTTTTTACCAAAAAAAAAAAGATTTTCTACCGAAAAAGACGAATTTCTACATGAATTTTCAACCATCTGTTTGAATTTTCAATTCAAGAATATAAGATTTCAAACAGAAGTGCAAGCTCAATTTTCGGTTAAAAAAATGAATTTCCAAATCAATCGAAAATGAAAATTTTAAGCCAAACAACGCACGATATGAAAAAAATTCGAAAGAGGAAAAAAATGTCTTTCTGAAAGCCCTACGAGATAATCATATCAACTTTCTGAATTTTCTTCCAAAATTGAAAATTTAAATTTTGATCGCATGAAAAGAATGAAAAATAAAAAATTCCATTTTGCGGTCAAACTATGCATGATGCCAAAAAAGATGAAAGTACAGAAATTGTGCTCCCAAAAACATATAAAAATTTGCCACTATTTACGTTTTGATAGAAGACCTAATGTTTGTTTTATTCGTAAAAAATAAATAATAAAATAACATTGAAAATAAAAAGAATAAATTGGTGGAAAAACGACAAAAGGTACGAAAAAAATTGATAGACAAAAGTTGTTCACCGATAAAAGAGATACAAATTTTTATCAATCATTTTTGGATAGGACGCTTAGTTTTTGTTTCAATCGTAAAAATAACATAATTGATAACAAATTAAATTTTCGTAAAAACGATACAAGCTACAAAAAGAATTAATAGACAAAATTTGTTCAGCCGGAAAAGAGCTAAAAATTTCTTATGAATTATTTTTTTATTGAACGCGTAATTTTTTTTTTAATCGTAATAAAATAAAATTGATAATAAAGAAATTACATTTTTGAAAGAACAACACAAGGTATGAAAATAATTAATAAACAAAAGTTATTCAACCAAAAAAGATCTACAAATTTGTTAGGAATTTTTTTATAGTATGCGTATTTTTTGCTTAAATCATGAAAAACAACCTTGAAAATAAACAAATTAATTTTTTGTAAAAATGACAAAAAGTGCAATAAAATGTTGATTAACAATTTTTTTTCAAGGATGCGCACTTTGTTTTTGTTATAAAAACAAGACAGTAAAAACAGATCTGTTTGAATATTAATGCATATTATGAATTGTAATAATATAAATTTATGGAAATGATACTTTTTCAGGGTAGCTGAGAATGAAAGTTAGTGCGAAATAAGAAACAAATATTAATGTAATCATGAAAATAAAATTTGGGCATTATTTTGTGATATCTGAATCAGCAGTCCCAGATTGAGGTACAGAAATAAATATAATATTCATCTGATATAATAAAGTTGAACCTGATGTAGAAAAGTTCGAATGTGTTCGTTAAAGCCCAACGAGCTTCAACAAAAGAGAATTCACAATCACCAAATTTTCAGGATGATTAGATGCGATAATTTATGTGAAAGTAAATATTCTATTCTTGCAAAATGCCTGGACAAATAGACTCTTCGAATGTATGCGTGGCCCCTTTATTGAAAATCTTCAGTGAGCTTTAAAAAGATTTTACTTTGGTAGATTAATTCTCATACGGTAGATTCACAAAACTTAGATGGATATGTGCAAACTTGTGTTTGTTCATCTATCTATATTTGTTCATCTGCCTGTGAAACCATTTGTGATTTCTCATTCCTCAAAGGGGGCTTCCCTTCCCTATTCAAATATCCCGGATGTACACTACATAGATTTGGACCCCTTAAGTAATTACACAGAGAGAAATAGATTGTACTCTGTACTGAAACTACCACTGTCTATTGAGGGACGTACAAGATATTTGAGAAGAGGAATCCATCAACTGTCAAACTAATGAAAAAATAATAATTATGCAATAACAATATTTTCGTTATTGAATTAAATTGAAATGGGGAAGAAGCAATATTTTATTAGTTGGTGCGGTCTGGGAGACAGCATGTTCATACGTCCATACTAATTTTTCATTTTGCTCAAATATATCTGCTAACTTTCGTTTTAACTACCTTGAAACAAATTAAAGCAGAAATATCAAATTTCGACTCTACTGTGGGCGTGCGGTACCGCACGTCCACGGTAGCATCACGCAGACGTCTCGCGGACCTTCTATGAGCTTTCAATTGATATTACTCACAAGAATAGTGCGGTTCAACCACCTTGAAACAAATTAAAGCAGAAATATAAAATTGTGACTCTATTGTGGACGTGCGGTACCGCACGTTCACGCTCGCGTCACGCAGATGCCTCGCGGACCCTTTATGAGCTTTCGATTGATATTACTCACAAGAATACTCCGGCTTATGAGACCACCCTCCCTCACCTAAAGGTTAAATCAGCGTGGCCAGTAGAGATAAGAAGCATTTCTTACCATTTCCCGGATTTTCTCCGTTTCTTTTTTCTAATTTACCGTTGGTTTGAATTTGCAAATTCAAACATTCAAAAATAAACTACTGATAATTTTGAGAATTCAAAAATGAATACATAACTTAACAAATCCAGGAAATTAAAAAATTGAATTGAACAATTTTACACTCGAAGGTTAGATATCGCGTAAGTAAGAACCTTTCTAAATTCGGCTAAATTACAATGTCCTACTAAAAAATGTTTCAAATTGTATAATTCCAAAGCAGAAGCCGTGAAAGTTTAACAATATTGTTAATTTCAGATTATTAAACAAACAATAAATGTAAAATTCGATATTTTTCAGTCAAATTTTTTTGAAATTGAAACTTACAACATAGACAAATTTTACAATTAGGCCCGGCGCAATTCGACATATTGAAAAAGTAGCACTGAAAAATGTTCAACTTCAAAACTTTTTTTAACTCTTAATTGTACAGATTGACTGATGTAAATTGACCTTATTTTTACATTCTCCATCTAAGATTATTTAATTTTTAACATTTAGGATTTAATTATTTAACTATTACAAATTTGAGTTGGAAAACATATCTTCAAGAATTTTAATTTTCAACCTACATACACTTAAACTTAATCTATTGAATATTGAATATGTATTGAATTTATAGTCCTTACAGTATTAACTGGCCTTAATTTCTATATTGCACAATTTGGAATTCCTTGAATTTGAAAAAAAAACTTCTTAAACTTTTCAACCTAAAAATGTTTCCTATTAAATCCCAAAAGAAATTATACAATTTTAATTTTATTAGATTTGAAATTTATAATTATAAAGGATTTCAGTTGAATTGACAAAATAACGCTTAGACTCACATTTTCTTTTGGAACGGGAGTGAATTTAAGAAAACGACCGACCGACCGAACGAACGAACGGATTCTTCTTTCTTAACATTTTTCATTTTCCCCAAAAATGTTGAATGTCTCAATCTAAGATGCATTCAAAACTTTCAATCCAAAGTTGCTGAAGTGTTAAGGTTCTTTCAATTTTAAAATATCTTGAATTTTTCAACTTTGACTCAATCATTTTTCTTTTTTTTTAGCAGATTCTTCTTTTTTAACATTTTTCATTTTTCTTCAAAATTTTGAATGTCTTAAACTAAAATGTATTTAGAACTATTAAGTCAAAGTTGCTGAGGTGTTCAGGTTTTCAGATAAAAATGTCTTGAATTTTGCAACACTCAGAAAAATGTTTGTTTGATACAAATAATCATTTTCCTTTTTCTTTAAGCAGATTCTTCCTCCTTGACATTTTTCTTTTGTCCCAAAAATGTTAAATGTCTGAATCTAAAATGCATTCAAAACTTTCAGTTCAAAGTTGCTGAAGTTTTAAGGTTTTCAATTTAAAAATATCTTGAATTTTTCAACTTTGACTCAAACATTTTTCTTTTTTTAGCAGATTCTTCTATTTTCACATTTTTCATTTTCCCCAAAAATCTTGAATGTCTGCATCTAAAATGCATTCAAAACTTTCAATCCCAAGTTGCTGAAGTTTCAAGGTTTTCAATTTGAAAATATCTTGAATTCTTCAACTTTGACTCAAACATTTTTTTGACATTTTTCATTTGTTCCAAAAATTTTGAATCTCTGAATCTAAAATGCATTCAATTCTTTTCATTCAAAGTTACTGAAGTGTTAAGGTTTTCAATTTGGAAATGTTTTGAACTTTGCAACACTTACAAAAATGTTTGATTAATTCAAACAAACAAGTTAATTTTTTTAGCAGATTCTTCGTTTTTAACACTTTTCATGTTTCTTAAAAATTTGGAATGTCTCAAACTAAAATGCATTTAGAACTATTAATTCAAAGTTGCTGAGGTGTTCAGGTTTTCAAATAAAAAATGTCTTGAATTTTGCAACACTCAGAAAAATGCTTCTTTGATACAAATAATCATTTTCCTTTTTCTTTAAGAAGATTCTTCTTTTTTGAAATTTTTCGTTTGTCCCGAAAACTTTGAATCTCTGAATCTAAAATGCATTCAATACTTTTCATTCAAAGTTACTGACGTGTTAAGGTTTTCAGCTTGAAAATGTCTTGTACTTTGCAACACTCATAAAAATGTTTAATTCAAAAAAATTTTTTTTTAGCAGATTCTTCTTTTTTGAAATTTTTCGTTTGTCCCAAAAATTTTGAATCTCTGAATCTGAAAAGCATTCGATACTTTTCATTCAAAGTTACTAAAGTGTTAAGGTTAATGTCTACGTTTTGAGACCCCCTGAAGCCAAAAAACAGGTTTTTACGAATTTGTCTGTCTGTATGCATGTATGTATGTCTGTCTGTGAGCACGATAACTTTCGAAAGAATACTTATTTTTTAACATTCTTCATTTTTACCAACAATTTTTAATGTCTTGATGTAAATTGCATTCAAAACTTTTAATTAAAAGTTGCGGAAGTGTTAAAGTTTTTAATGTAAAAACATCTTGAATTTGGTAGCAATCAAAAAAATGTTTTTTTGATTCAAACCTTTTTCTTTTTTTTAGCAGATACTTCTCCTTCAACACTTTTCATTTTTCCCACAAATTTTGAATGTCTCAATGTAAAATGCATTCAAAACTTTGCATTCAAAGTGGCTGAAGTGTTAAGGTTTTCAATTTGGAAATCTCTTGAATTTTGCAATACTGAGAAAAATGTTTGTTTGATTCAAACTTTTTTCTTTTTTCAGCAGATTCTTTTTTTTAACATTTTTCATTTTTCCAAAAAATTTTGAATCTCTCAATCTAAAATGCATTCAAAACATTTCATTCAAAGTTGCTTAGTTTGTAAGGTTTTCAATTTGAAAATATCTTGAATTTTGCAACACACAGGAAAATGTTCGTTTGATCCAAATAGTTTTATTTTCTTTCAGCGGATTCTTCTTTTTCTAAATTTTTCATTTTTACCAAAAATTTCGAATGTCTTGACCTAAAATGCCTTTAAAATTCTCAATTTAAAGCTGCTGAAGTGTTGAGGTTTTGAATTTGAAAATGTCTTGAATTTCGCAACACTCAAAAAAATGTTTTTTCAATCCAAAAGAAACATTTGTTTGACCCTATATCAAAGATAGAACTTGTTTGATTGAATTAAAATTTGTTTGAGTTAAAAAGTGACGTGTTTAAATCAAATAAATTTTGTTTAAACCCAAAAAATATTTGTTTGAATCAATCAACTATTTGTTTGACCTTAAAATAATAATATTTTTTAAATATAACATTAAAGTACTTATATCAGAACACAATTTAATAAAGTTTCCAAATTTTAGACCTTCTCATTGACAAATTATAATTAAAAAAGTATGCACAATGTCTTGTCAAGCACCTATCCCGAATTACAAATTGAAAACTAAAAATTGTTAAATAATAATAAAACCATTTTCTTAGTATTTATGATTGATAAATATCACTCATATTCAGTTTAAATATATAAAATTGAAGAGCAGAGTTGCATATTTCAGAGATAAAGATATCAAAATATTTTTTATAGAAAGTCTGGCACCGCTCCATACTAATTCACCATACCATAAAATGAGAGGATATTTTGAAACACTGAAATCAAAATTAAATTAATGATGAAAAAAATCATTTTTCTAATATTTTTAAATATTATTATCTTTCCTGGATATATTTTAAAAAGATAAAAAAAAATTTTATTTTACCCTACTCTCATTGTATAGCTGTTAGATACGAAACTCGGAGGGTTGCCTTCAAAATCGATAAATCCGGCACCACCTCATTTATCGTCCTTTGTTTCAATACAACTATTTCGAATTTCGTTGAACGTTCGAAAGTCTCTCTTTGTTCAAAAGTATCCAATTGTAGAAATCAATCGACTTCACTTCCATCAATTGATTACATAATTTATATAATTAGCCTAATTAATTCAATCCAATTACGTAGTTAAATTGATCGAAAATTGTAATTTAGTTAATTGGTAATTTAAATCGAATAAATTGATTTTGAGAGCTTTCAATGTATCCTCATCAGCCTTCTGGTTAGTTACAAACTTCCTTCTTTTCAATAATGCCAGTTAATTAACAAAAATTAAATGTTATTTCAGCACATTACATTATGAGTTCCTACCTATTTTAAAGATTGTCGGTTTATTTAAAATTAAAATTAATTAAGTATGAAATAAAAATTAAAAATTGGATATTTAAAGCTGTAGGCTGATTCTGTTTAAAAACGTAATATTAATTTTTTTTTTAATTCTTGATTCTTGATTAAAAAATTGAACAAGTTTTGAAATAAATAAATAAAAAATATAAAAAATTTAAAAAACTTCCGTTCTTCGCGCTCTTCAAAATTATATGAATAAAAGCAAATTTTGAAAATGTCTCCTTACCATAAAATTAAGAAAATTTTCAAACAACTAAATAATTTATGTAAAAGTTTCAAAACTTTTTAAATAATAAAGTTTAAACCCCCAAATTTTGACGATACTATTACAGAAGCAAATTGACTGAAAAAAAACATTCCAAATAAGTAACTACGGAAAAATAAATAAGTAAATTACCAAGAATAAATGTTGCAAATTTAAAAAATTTTAACCACATCAGAGATATTCATGAAAAAAGATATCAAAGGGAAAAAAAAGGAGAAAATTTCTTCGTTGTAGAAAACATTTTTTTTTAATCTGAAAATTTGTGCATGGTAATTTATTTATTTATTTTTACATAGTTAATTATTTTGATTTTTTTTTATTAAATTCGCTTCTGTAATGGTATCGTCAAAATGTAGGAGTTTCCAGCTTTTGAATATTAAAATTTTGTTTTAACTTATTTAGTTTTTTCTTTTCTTATACATTATTTGTTATTTCTTAAATTTTTAATTGAAAGACTTTGGTTAAAAACTCTACTGTTTTGTTAAAAATTAATCTGTTTTGGTTGAGGATTCAACTATTTTTCTGAGAATTGGTTCTTTTCGTTCAAATTATATTGCATTTTATTTAAAATTAACTTTTTTTCTATCGAAGATTGATAATTTTAGTAGAAAATTGATCTCTTCGGCTGAAAATTAAACTACTTTGTGGACGCTTTCCTTTTTGGGAGGCAAAAATTTATGTTTTTGACTGCAAAAATTAACAATTTCGTGGGAACTGAAGTTTTTTGTTCAAATTTTGCATTTTCAGGTAGAAAATTCAGATGTTTTGTATAAAAAATTCGTCTTTTTGTCTCGGAAATTTAAAAATTAGGTAAAAAATTCAACTATGGGTTAGAAAAGGTAACTGTTTTGTAAAAGATTCATTAAAAAAAGTTTTTATTAATTTTTCCGAATAGATATTTTACTACTACATTTTTGGTTAAGAATTGATTTTTCAATTTAAAAATTCAACTACTTGGTTAAAAATTGCTGTATTTGGTTAAAAATTCGTATTTTCTGGTAGAAAAATAATCTTCTTGGTTGAAAATTCGACTTTTGGGTTAAAAATTTATGTGATTTGTTGAAATTATCTTTTTGGATGAAAAACTAATTGTTTTAACTTAAAATATAACTATTTGAGTGCAAATAGTCCTCAATACTATTTATAACGATTAAAACAATAAAATAACCATCATTAATGCTCATGGTACTTGAAAATTCCTATCTTTACATTCTCGTCCAGAGAAGGTGTTAGATTTGTGTAAAATTTGACCCCCCCGGTTTTTGTCAAATGTCCACGTTTTGAGACCCCCTG
>JAABKJ010005671.1:0-22771 GCA_011634705.1 Andricus grossulariae | reverse complement strand
TATATATATATATATATATATATGTATATATTATATGATAGTATTATATATCGGTATAAGTAGCTTTAAATAACGGTGTATACAGAGAAAAAATACTTTTCATGAAACATATTAGAAATTGTAGGAAATTGTAGAAAATCTGATTATATACCCATTTTTTGGTATAGGTGTATGTATATAATATTTCATAACTCCGCCATTTTTCATTCGACTTCCAATTTTTGTTGTATTGAAAATAGAAAAACATACCTTTTTCACAACAGATTCTTCATTTCATCACCGTGCAAAATCACGAAGCTATAAACGACAATATTTCAAAGTTTCTATTTTTTTCAACTTTAACAACAATTTAATGATATTTTTTTGATCCACTCTTTTGTTCCTGTTAATATATTGAAATTGTGTTAATTCCGCATGCAATTAGCTTTTATTTGATCAGAGTTGATTAACATTTTACTGAGTTATCGAATTTTAAGCTAAATTAGCAGCTGAATAATTCCCAACTACAGTGAAAGCTGATATTAAATTTTTGCTCTTTGTTCGCAAAAAATTATTCGATTTTTAAAAATGTCGTTAAGTTATTGTTAAAAAAAGATTAAATCAGGATAATATAAGAAACTGTGGAATATTTTCGATTGTAGCTAGAATTCCAGAATTGAAAATACTTAAAAATAATTCCAAGGAATTCGAAAGAATTCAAGATGAATGCAAGAGAATTAAAAATAATTCATAATTATAAGAAAGAAGTTGAAAGAATTGAAGAAAATTCAAAAAACAGAAAAGAATTTAAGATGAATTCAAGATGATACAAGAGAATTTAGAAGAATAAAAATAATTTGAAGACCCAAAATTTCTAGTGCTGTAATGTTGCTACGTTTTATTACAAAGATAAATCTTCAATGACTTTTTGAAATTTAAGTCCTACGGTGTGGCAATTAGGTAACAAATCTTGAATTTAAAAAATTTTAAATTTTGAATTGGTAATTCCTTTTATGTACAGACTTCCATAAAAAAATTAATAAAACATTAAAATTTCAAAAATATATAAATTTTGTTTGGGGCCGTTACGCTAATGTTAAAGTTACATACACTTACTGTATAAAAAAATTGTTGCACGGCCCTTTATGTTATAATTTTTTTTAAGTAAGCCAAAATTACATTTTTCAAGATTCGTTGAATGTTTATTAAATTAAAAAAATTTATTATCTGAGGACATGATGGCTTGCTTGACCATTGCAAGTGAAGTCATATCTCATACATAAAACTAAAAAAAATTATATTTTGATTAAAATTAAGTGAATCTTAAAAAATGTATGGTTTTTTTTAATTAAAAAAAATAACTCAAACAAAAGTGATATTTTATCATTAAAATTTTTTTTAGCATATAATACAAAAAACTGTAAAGTACTATAAATTTCGTACCGCTACGGAAATTTGTTTAAATTCTGCAAATTTAATGTTTGTGCCCTCATTGCGACACCGTAGGACCATTTTTTATTTTTTTTTAATCAGCAGAGATTTTTATTCATAATAAAACGTAGCAACTTTTCAGCACTAGTCATGTTGGATTTTCAATAAAAATTATTTTCGGTCCATCCTAATACGTAACCAGAAAGCAAAAAGATAGTTTGATGAAAAAAAAGATATTTTTCTATTCTTCCAAATTTTGTTTTACAGCCGGCTTTAAATAGGGACGACGGAAAAATCCTGAAAAATAAAGTTCCCGACACTGTAAAATTCCCGAATAATAAAATTCCCGACTTTGAAAATTCTCGAATAATAAAAATTCCGAATAATAATATTCTGGAATTGGAAAATTCCCGAATAGAAAAATGACCAAATTGGAAAATTCCCAAAACAGTTTATAATATTACCGAATTGGAAAATTTCCGACTAATAAAATTTGCGAATAATAAAATTTCCGTTAGTTTATAATATTACCAAATTTGAAAATTTCCGGATAATGAAATTCCCGAATAATAAAATTTCCGAATAATAAAATTCCCGAATAACAAAAATTCCGAATAATAATATTCTCGATTTTGAAAGTTCCCGAATAGAAAAATGATCAAATTGGAAAATTTCCGAATAATTAAATTTCCGATAGTTTATAATGTTACCAAATTTGGAAATTTCCGGATAATGAAATTCCCGACAGAAAATTGTCGAATTGTAAAATATCCGAACTAGAAAATACCCGAATGTAAACAATTGCCATTTTTGTATGAATAAAAAGTGTAATTGTAATACAATTTTAGTTGTCATAATTAAATTAATTTTATAAATAAAAAATTATTAATTATTTAAATTCGGGAATTTTCTAGTTCGGATATTTTATAATTCGGCAATTTTCTTTCGGAAATTTTATCATTTTGAAATACTGTAATTCGGGAATTTTACAATTCGCGAATTTTATTATTCGGGAATTTTACGATGTCGGGAATTTTATTTCTGGAGATTTTTCAGTCGTCCCTAAAAAAAATTGTTCTGCATTCGAAGAATTTCTACTGCTAAAAAAATACTAGAAAAAAATTGCCAAGTCTAAAAAAATCTAAAAAGGAAGGCAGCAAGTTTTAAAAATAATAACTTTTGTATTTTTCGAAAATTTTATTTTGTTTCTAGTGTATTTTTACCAATAAAAAGTCCTTGGATGTACAAATTTGTTTAAAAAATTACTCATCAATTTTTTCCTCAGTTTATTTTTAACAGTCAAAAGCTTTCAGATGTTATAAATATCATTTAGCTAAAGTTAAAAAAAGATAATTAAAAAAATTTAGCTTTATAAAAATGTACTGTGTTTACATTCATGATTTCCCAGACTTATACATTTTTAAATGTATTTTTACCAAAAGAAAAACGTCAAATTCTTGAAAAAATGATTTCGTCATTTCTGTAGGTAGACTATAGATTTTTAAATTATTTTTGAAGCAGGGGTTCATAAAACATAAAATATCGCCTAGATAAATTTAATTAGAAAACTCTAAAAATTTGAATTTCATATGAAAAGGAGAAATTTTTAAAATACATTTTGCCAACCTGCAAGTTGAAGGCATTCATTAATCAACGCTAAATTAATTATACTTTTTTAGGGTCCTAATACACTAATTTTCAGCATAGTTCAAATTTCGATATCCATAATTTTGTTTTTTCGTCCCATCGTAGTATTTAAAGTTAAACTCTTGTGTAAGTTCGGATGAAATAATATCGATTTTTAAATTTAGGGGTGGTTCAACAGTTTTAGGATAGTACTTGCCGTTTACAAAAATCAGCAAAAAATTCTTCTTTCCTTTAACAAAATGGACAGAACAAAACTTCACAGTAAAATTTTCATCGTCCTCGAGAGAGTGATATGACAAATTCGAACTCTTTTTTCTGTTTTTGGACAGAAAGAGATTCAGTGGTGGTTCAAAAGTTTTAGGATAGTACATGTCTTTAACCAAAATCTACAAAAATCTATAGAAAAATCTTGTTTTCTGTAGCAAAAGGGTCAGAACAGAACATTGCAGTAAAATGATTCATCGTCCTCGAGAGAGTGACATGACGAATTCGAACTCTTTTTTTCTGTTTTTGGACAGACAAATCTGAGGTTGTCACCTGGGACATATGGACCCTATTCCTCTATTTCTATTGGGAACCAAGAACCATAAGTACCAAAATAATCCAGTATATGTAGATGTAAGAATTGTAGAATATGAGGAGGGAGTGGAGGGTATCTTTCTGAATCTGTCAGGTCCTAAATCAGCCAGTAGCCCAGCGGGAGGGCCCAAAATCCTACCTGCCCGGAATATCATCCTTCTAGCTATGCTAGGCCTAGGGTCAGACCCCATGAGGTAACTTGCATGGGGAATTCGGTTCGACGAATACGACACAAAATTATTTATCCCCGCGTATCGCGCATATCGCTATGATGGTGCACCATGCTTTGGGCATGAGTTTCAAAATTTCTTCTTTTGTTTCCAGGCTCGTGTCACGGGATTGTCTGGGGACCAGCCGGAGGAGATAAGTGTACTACTGCTTTGAAGAATACTTTTTATGAAGATAGAGCCAGTATTGTGGACGAGACAGCGTTGAGGCTCAATTCCACCTGGTTATCACAAGAGTAAGTTTCGAAATTTATGTTTATTTAGGAACCTATTTTCAAAAAAAATTTACCCCTCTCCTTATTCGTTATAGATCATCACAGACAGCTTTAACCCTTTTTAGGTCAAAATTGGTCTTCTATTCTATTTGATAAACGCCTTAAATAAAAAAGAAACCTATACAAACGTAATAATTCGACATACTTCATAACCCAAAATGGTAACTCTCAAAACAGAGGAACTATAGGGTGAATTTTCACGGAAATAGGGGATGAAATTATTTTTAATAAAACTAATGTATAGGTACCAATATTGAATTTGATATGAAAACGCTTCAGATTTCATGTCGAAATATGTTGCATTTTCAACAAAGTAGTTGAATTTACAAATAAAAAAGATTAATTTCCTACCTAAAGAGATGAATTTTCAAGCTAGTGGAGTTTGCCTTTTAAACCCGAAAAGATGAATTTTCAAACAAATAGTTGAATTTTCAAAAACAAAAAAATTATTTTCGACCAAGCGGTTGCAACCCACGAATTTTCAAAAAGACAGTTACATTTTCGATCAAAAAAGATGATTTCTTAATAAAACAATTAAATTTTCAACAAAACAGTTGAATTTTCAATTAAACTGATGATTCTTCAACAAGAAAAAAATGAATTTTTAACAATGAAATTCAACTTTCAACCAAAAAAGAAAAAAAAATTACTAGCAAATGAAATGAATTTCCAACCAAGAAAGATTTTTCATTTAAAAAAGAAAAAAATTACAAACAAAGTGTTGAATTTTTTATCCAAAAAGACGAATTTTCGACAAAAAAGTGTCATTTTCGTCCAAAAAAGATGAATTCTCATTAAAATAATTAAATTTTCAACCAAACAGTTGAAAATTAGAAGAATAATATTTTTTATCCACCAAACAGTTGTATGTACAATAAAATAGTTGAATTTTCAAGACAAGACGAATTTTTAGAAAACAATTGAATTTTCAATCCAAGAAGGTCCGAAAAAGATTCTTCAGTCATGAAAGAAAAAGAATCTACCAAATTGCTAAATTTTCAAACCAGAAGGGTGAATTCTCTACAAAAAAGTGGTATTTTCTACCAAAAAAAAATTAATTTTGATCAGAAAAGTTAATTTTCAACCAAATAGTTATTGAATTTTCTACCCGAAAATATAAATATTGAACAAAAAACTTCAATTTTAACCAAATTATTGAAATTGAAAGTAAAAACTATAAATTTTCAAAAAAATGGAATAGTTAAATTTGCAGTTCAAAAAATTGATTTTCAATCAAGGAGAAAAGAAATTTTCAACAAAAGAATTAATTTTTTAAACTAAGAGATATATCTTCAACTAATAAAATCAATTTTTAAGAAAGTAGTTCAACTTTCAACTAGGTAGTTGAATTTGTATTCAAAGAGATTAATTTTCTACCAAAAAGACGAGTTTGTAACAAAATAAAAAGTTGAAAAATTAATTTAAAAAATGCGAATTAAAAAACAACAAATTTTCAACAAATTATTTTAATCTTCAATCAATAAAATAAATTTTTGACAAAGTAGTTCAACTTTCAACCAAGTGGTTGAATTTTCAATCAAAAAAGATAAATTCTCAATGAAAAATTCAATAGTGGAAGTTTCAACTAAAAACGATCAACTTTAACCAACAATAAAATATGCAGGTAAATCCGAAACAAATTAATAAATGAATTTTTGACAATAAAAATCAACTTTCAACCAAAAATGAAATAGTTCAAATTTCAGTTTAAAAAATTAATTT
Source organism: Andricus grossulariae (assembly GCA_011634705.1). NCBI lineage: Eukaryota > Metazoa > Arthropoda > Insecta > Hymenoptera > Cynipidae > Andricus > Andricus grossulariae. The sequence continues at coordinate 16,911 of JAABKJ010005671.1, read as the reverse complement.
AAAAAAACGGATTTCAACATAATAGATCGAATATCCCAATAAAATCAAGGTTTGATAATGTAGTTCATTTGTCAACCAAGTAGTTGCAGTTTAGATGAATTTTCAATAAAAGACTGAATAGTGGAATTTTCAACAAAAATTATTGGGATTCAGTTCGCATTCAAGCGAAAAAAAGAGGAAAAGAAGTTTTTTGAAAACAAAGGAAAAAGAAAAATTCTTTAAGAAAATGGGAAAAGAGGGGATTAAGGGAAAGAGTATGAAGTCCGTATTTAGGTGTTTTACTTGTAAAACAAAATCACTAATTTTCATTTTTTCAAGCAATTTCAAAAAACCGTTATTCACATTTATATTTTCCATGTGTGATGTCACATTCTGCATTGACCTTTCCCCCCTACGTCACAAATCGTCACAATACCGGTTACCCTCGTTCAAAAGGAGATATTTTATTGATTCAAATATATACCATAGAATGTATAGCATCACTATTCGGTTCAATAGTGATGCTATAAATTCTGTAGTATGTACATTTAAATCAATAAAATATCCGCTTTTGATCGCGGTTTATTGACTCGATAGTATATTTTATCGAGAATGTAGAATTTTTTTCTCAGTGATAGTAGCACATTTTATTTACTCAGGATCACAGAAATGCTCTGCTTTATAAAATTTTGCAATAAAATGTTAAAATACCAAAAAAAATCGAAAATGGTCCGAATGTAAACAAGGGTAGTGGCTTTATCTGTGATCCCAAAAGGGAAACTTCTTTTCTTCCCTCTTCATCTTTATGTCACTTATAACTTATCTTCTCTTGGCATCAAAGAGGCAAAGAATTTTATCATAGGATCTAAAGATACTTATCTTCTGCATTTCAGTCTAGGCTTTACCATCCTGATTTATCTTAAAACACGAAAGTTTTCTTTCAAAATAGATAGTCTTAAATAGTAACGTTTTATTTTTAACTTCTGATGTTCGCTCTCATCATCAATAACACAACTGAACACCAATTGAAGACCCCTTTTTTTCGTTTTTTCGTCTAATTGCGACTTGAATTAATATAGAAGCCAATGAGAAAATTCAAATATTTTTGGTTGAATGTCCATTCTTTTCGGTTGAAAAGTCTACTTTCATATTTTTGGTACAAAATTCATCTCTATTGGTTAAAAATTCTACTATCTGTTTGAAGATTTTATTATTTTGTTGAAAAATCAACTATTTTGTTAACAGCATCTTTTTTGGTCAAAAATTCAACTGCATGTTAGACAGTTACACTACTTTTTTTTTTAATTAATTTTTTTGGTTGAAAAGAAATTCTTCTGTTAAAAATTTAACTGTCTTCTAAAAAATTCGTTTTGGCTTAAAAATTCCACTCTTTGGTTGAAAATTCAATTGTTATTGGTTGAAGTTTAATCTTTTTTTCTAATTCGACTATTTAATTGAAAATTTATCTTTATGGATTGAAAATTCATCTATTTTATTAAAAATTTAATTATTTTATTAGAAAATTCCACTGTTTTGTTAAACATTCACCTTTTTTGGTAGAAATGTCATATTTTTGGTTGAAAATTCTTTTTTCTTGGTTGAAAATGCAATTGTCTTTGGAATCTTTTTTTTTTTGTTGTTGAAAATTCGACCATTCGATTGACAATTCATCTTCGCAGATTGAAAATTAAACTTTTTTTTTCGGCTTGAAAATGATATTCTTTGGTTACAAATGAAACTGTTTTTCGTGAAAGTTTAATCTTTTTTTTTTTTTTTTTGAAAATTCGACATTTTGGTTGAACATTGAAGCTTTCTTCGTTGAAAATTCAACTTTTTTGTTGAAAATTCGAATTTTTTGGTTTAAAAATGTCATATTTTTTAAATTTAACTATTGTATTCAAAATTCTGTTTTCTAGTTGAAAAGTAATTTTTCTAACTGAAAGTGTATTCCATTTTTGCTTAAAAATTTGTTAAAAATTCATTTTTTTAGTTGAAGATTGATCTTTTTGGGTGCAAAATCATCTGTTTGGTTGAAACTTCAACTTCTTAGTTGAAAGTGGAATTACTTTGTTAAAAATTATATTTTTGTTGATGATTCATTATTTTAGTTTGATAAACTTTTTTTTTATTGCAAATTTAACTATTTTGTTGAAAGTTTTTTTTAGTGGAAAATAATGTTTTCAACTGAAAATTAAACTATTTGGTTGAAAATTCGTCCATCGCGGAAGAATAATAATCTTCTAGATGAAAAATATATCTTTTTGTTTGAAAATTCCTTCCTTTGTTGAAAAATTCAAATATTTTCTTGAAAAATCTTTTTTTTTTAATTAATTTTTTTTTTGTTGAAAATTAATTTTTTTGCTGAAAATGTGTAACTATTCGATAGTTGCTTGAAAAATTATCTTTTCAAATTGAAAATTAATTTATTTTGTTTAAAAACGTCTTTTTGGGATGACAATTCAATTATTTTTGTGGAAAATTCAACTTTTTTGTAGAAAACTTGTTTTTTCTGCTTTAGAATTGATCATTTTTGTTGGAAATTAACTTTTTTGATAAAAATTTATATTTTCTGATTAAAAACTCGACTGTTTTGTACATTGTTAGTCCTTTTATCTGGAAAATTCAATATTTTTGATAAAATTTTTTTTCTATGTTTGAAAATATCACACACATTTTCTTTGAGAATTCATTTTTTTTTTGGCTTAAAGATTCATCTCTTTGGTTCATAATTGAACTATTTTGTTGAAAATGCCTTTTTTGTTGTTGTTGAAAATTAATTATTCTAACTGAAAATTTAATTATTTCATTTTTGGTTCAAAATTGATCTTTTTCAGTTGAAAATCTATTTATTTTGTTCAAATTCATATTTTTGGGATGAAAAGCTAATTATTTTGATTGAAAATTCCACTGTTTTGCTAAAAATTCATTTTTTTGTGAAAGACTCATCTTTTTAGTTAAAATGTCATACGTTTTGTTGAAAGTTTGTCTTTTTGAGTAGAAAATTAATCTTTTTGGTTGAAAATTCAACTATTTGGTGAAAAATTCATTTTTTTGCATGAAAGTTTAATTATTTTTCGGATGGAGTTATTTTTCCTAATTGGAAATATCATCTATTTCACTTTTCATGAAGAATTCATTAGTTTGGGTTGAAGATTCGTCTCCTTGGTTGAAAATTCCTTTTGTTTTGTTAAAAAATTAATTCTTTTGTTTATAATATTGGATATTAATTTTTGGATTTAGGGTCAGAATGAATAATTCAATCAATTTTTAATTGAACCAAACGTTTCGGCACACAATGGTGGCCCTCATCAGTGGTTAATTTTTATTCTGGAAAAGACAGTTACAGAAGAATATTTATCAGGAACGCAATGTAATAATGTAGTTTAAATAATTAAATTATTTCAAATTTGGTTTAGTACAGTCTTACAATAATTGGACAAATTAATACAATTTGTAATATAATCTAAAAAAGTGTGTTGTCCTCACAAAAATTGAACAAATGAGTCAAATACAAATTTGATTAATTTGTCCAATTATTTTAAGGGCAACACGTATTTTAAATTTATGCAAACATTACCAAAGACATTCAAGACTGTACTAAACCAAATTTGAAATAATTTTCTTATTTAAACTACATTATTACACAGCATCCCTGATCAATATTCTTTTGCAACTGTCTTTTCCAGAATAAAAATTAACCACTGATATGGGCCACCATTATGCGCCGAAAAGTTTGGTTCAATTAAAAATTGATTAAATTATTTATTTTGTCCCTAAAGCCAAAATTAACATTCAATATTATGAACGATTATTTTCATCGAGGGTTAATATAATCTCCCCACTGAGTATTAATTCTTTTAACTAAAAATTGAATTATTCCATTCTTGGTAAAAAATGTATCTTTTTGAGTTGAATAGTTGCGCATAAATGTATATTTGTAAATAAAAAACGACGCTGCAGCATTAGAATTAGAAAGCCTTCAGTTTCTCTCCTAAATTTAAAAAATTTGACGCCCACAGGCGTTACCCTGGCATCACAAATGGTGGAAGTTCTTCGAACAGAATGCATTTTGAAATGACAGGTCGCAAAAGTAACTCGAGGCCTGGTAAAACTGTGAGGCATTTTCCCAACCGCGACACTAAAAAGCATTTTCTAAGAAAATAAAAGGGACGAAAAATTTAAAAAGTAGGGTGAAAATCCTACCCGAGTAGGTATAGGAGGGCCCATAGGGTCCATGGGGTCCATGGGGTCTTGGAGAGACATTCTACTTTGTGAATAACAGCCAGCATTGTCCACTGCCGCTTTTGCTGCAAGTTCTTCTCATATACCAGATACCTGGTCGAAACCAGGTACACAATGTCCTGCCAGCATGGATCATTTATCTCGCTCCACGCATTTCAAAGGTACAAAGCAAGCCAGCGATTTGGAGTAGCTAATAAATTGATCGACGATCGTTAACCAGCTGCCCCCTATACCATACTATGAATTGTATTCAGAGAGATTCTGTCAAATTTATGAATTCGCTTTCTCTACCCATCTCTACGACTCTACAACTCTACATCCACATGATTTGTGCTAAGAGACCCAATTGATCAAATATTATAAAAAATGTCATTTGATTACACAATTAAAAAAGAAAAACAAAGAAAAAACACCCCTTTTGAAAAACAAAGGAAGTTGACAATGTCTAAGCTGAACATTATTGTAGAAACAGCCAAAAATGCTCTCAAAACAGGCGAAATAAGCGATTTTTGATGAGAATAGGGCAGTAATGCGGGAATCAATTATTGTGAACACAATATAATGCAGATTTCAACAAACGAAAAATTAATTTTTAACGAACAGTAGTATATTGTTGATTCTGTACCAATCTATTTAGATTATTGGGAGAAAGTGGGGTATGGTGTCAGTGCGGGGCACGGTGACTCTTGCAAATAATGCTCGTGTTTTTTTTTATTTTCATATTAGTTTTTTTCACATAAAATATCTTTCTTGAGTACTAAAAAAAGCTATTTTCCGTAATAAACTAATATGAAAATGAAGAAACATGATGATTAGTTGCAAGAGTTTCCGAACTACCTCACTAACCATATATAGTCAAATTCATAACCAAAAAACATTAAATTTTAATAAAAAACTAAAAGGTCAAATTTTCTATCCAGAAAGAGCATTTTTCAACAAAACATTATGGATTTTCGACCGAAAAAGAGGAATTTTTAATAAATTAATTAGATATTGAATAAAATATTGTCATTTTCAACTGAAATTGTGAATCTTCAACAAAAAAACATGAGTTTCTATCAAACAAGTATTTTCAACCAAGAAATATTTTTGATTTAAGAGAGAAAAAAATGCCAACCAAATTGTTGAATTTTCAATAAAAAATGGCGAATTCTCTATAATATACAAAAGTTAACTTTTTGTTGTTAAGAATAAACCGTTTTGTTACCAATTTAACTGTCTTCGAAAAAATTAATCGTTTTGGCTTCAAAATTGCACTCTTTGGTTGAACATGCAATTCTTTTTGTTGAAGTTTGCTATATATATATATATATAAATATGTTTTAAATCGACCATTTGTTTGAAAATTCATTTTTATAGATTGAAAATGAAACTATCTGTTTGAAAATTTATCTATTTTATTTAAATTTTTATATTTCGTTGAAAATCAACTATTTTGTTAAAAAGTCGTCTTTTTTGGTAGAAATGTCATATTTTTGTTTGAAAATTTATTTTTCTTGGTTGAAAATAAACTGTTTCATTAAAAATTCTCATGTCTTCAAAAAAATCATATTTTCGACTTGAAAATTCCAACTTTTGGTTGAAAATACACCTTTTCGTTATTTAATTTTTTTTTTGAAATTCGACCATTTGATTTATAAATTCATCTCTTCCGATTGAAAACTAAACTGTTTGTTAAAAACTCAAGTGTCTTCTAAAAAATTCATTATTTTGGCTTGAAAATTGTATATGTGATTTGTAATATATATATATAACCAAAAAAGATTAAACTTCAACCAAAAATTAAAAGGTCGAATTTTCCATGCAAAAAGAAGAGTTTTCAATAAAACATTCTTAATTTTTAACCAAAAACGGTGAGGAATTAATCAATTAATTATATTTTCAACAAAAATAAAATTTATGAATCTTCAGTAACAAACATGAATTTTTATCAAAGGATAATTTTCAACCAAGAAAGACTTTTGAATTAAAAGGAAGAAAATGCCAACCAAATTGTTGAATTTTCAAACCAAAAGGCGAATTCTGTACAAAACAGTTGGATTTTCTACACAATGGAATTTTTAATCAAGAAGATTCATTTTCTACCAAAAAATACGAACCATCAACAAAATACAAAGATGTTCAAATTTCCAATAAAAAAAAAGGTTTTTGAATTAAAATGATGAATCATCAACCGAAAAAAAAAGAATTTTTATCAAAGTAGTTCAAATTTCAACTAAGTAGTTGAATTTTCAAACCATAAATATAAGTTTTCAACGAAAAATGTAATAGTTGATGTTATCAACAACCAACAGAGATTTGAATTTTAGGCCAAACTTTTCAAAAAAATAGTTGCATTTCTAGCCAAAAAATATTATATTTCTACAAAAACAGATGAAGTTCTAAAACAAAAATTTAGATTTTTCAACAAAAGTTAATTAAAAAAAAAAAAATTTCAATTAAAAAATTATAAAATTAAACCAGACCTGTAGCTACCCTGTACAGTTTTTTTTTTTGTTTAAATGTAAAACCTACGTTTGAGAAAATGTTTTTAGACAGTAAAATTGTATATAATTGAGCAATTAGAACACGTATTTTTCTGAGCAGTTGAAAGTCGTGCTCGTTTCTCGATTCACCCGCATGAGTGTTTCGGGTTATCAAACACGATAACCCGAAAGATTGTGATTTGTCACGAAAACACACAAATTACGAACACATTTTAAATTTTAAGTTAAAAAAAAAGTGAGGAAAGGTTAGAAACACAGACTGTTTCGTAACAGAATCTCATTTAAAATTAATGAAGCATTACAAACTTCATGCATGAAAAACAATATGAGTTCATCAACGAGAAAACTGAGGCGGAGTAGGAAGAACTAACAAGGTTTTTTTAGCGCTAAATCCAATAGCCACCTTTTATTTTTGATATTTTAAACAGTTCTCGAAATAATCACAACAAAAATTAATATTCTTCTAAATCTACGAAAATTGACTTAAATTGTTTTCAATTCATTGAAATCTTCAGAAGTTGTTTTGAATTGTCTTCGACTCACTCGGATTCTTTCAAATCTACGAAAAATTACTGGAATTATTCTAAATTATCTGAAATTTTCAGAAAAGTTGAAATTCATTAGAATCTTCTCAAATTCGTTTAATTCTACGGTAATCTACTAAAGTTTGTCTTGAATTTTCTGAAATATATATTCTATAGAATATTTTTCAAATGACTTGAATTCTCTGAAATCTTTACGAATTTTCGGCAATTGTCTTGAATTCTTTGAAATATATTTAAATAGTTGAATTTTCTTGAACTATCTTAAATTCACTTGAATTCTTTTAAATCTTCGGAAATTTACTTAAGTTGTCTTGAATTCTCTGGAAACTATATAGGAAATTTCTTCAAAACTTTCGAATTCTCTGAAATCTACTCGAATAGACATAAATGCGCCTAAATTCGAATAAATTCTATGAAATAATTCATAAATTAAAGTCGGAAATACCACGTCCTATTTCATGAACACACAGCAGGTCACATTTTGATCACCAGCTCGGCTTATTGAATTTCAACTATAATTAATTCTAAAATTGTTTTTTTTTTATAGATGCGAAGCTCGGGCTGGACCAGAATATTTGATTCGGAAATACACATTTTATCCGAATGGGACATTTTCACTCTTGAGGTACCATTATGCAGATGAATCGTGTACCATTCCCACACACACTGTTACTGCTCATGGTGAAATCAAATTGCTAACAACAGTCACGAAGGTACTTGGAGCCACTGGAACAAAGTATTTGTTGCATACAGTTCACATAGTACCTCTCAACCAACAGGTACGTTATTTAATTTTTCTCTCCGTATATAAAAAAAAATATCAAAAACAAACAGAAAATTAAGAAAAGTTTCATTTTATAGATTGCTCATAAATTCGAACATCGGCTTAACGCCTCATGTAGTCCGCAAGCAAAGTGGCTACCCTTCACCCATCAGCTGATTTATGAAGCGCACACAAGGTTTTCAAATTTACATTGGAATGATGGCTCAAGGTTCAACAGGCTGAAAGGCCACCTACCAAAATATAACCATCGGGGGGTAGATTGTTTACAATCGCTGGGTATCGATTTTGGAGAGTTGGAGCTCGTCAGGGTTCAACAGAAGCCACCCAGTGCAAATGTCTTTAATGTCTTTGGCCTTGGATCTAATGCGCAACCCGAGATCGAACTCTTCTTGGCTGGTTTACCTGCAAACAAGAATTCCCGGATGTCTCATTTTCCCAGTTCGTTACAGTCAACGGCCTTGCTTCGAAGTGACACGGTAAATTATAAACCTTATTGTATACTTTACAACTTGGAAACCAGCAATGCTGAACAAAAACTAATGTTTTAACAATTCTTCTTTTCAGGCATCGAAATGCCCTATTTGCAGTTTAGTCAGCCGAGCTACAGAAAGCAGTCCTCCCTTGCTACTTGAGGATGTTTCACTACCCGCTTTTTTGGGTGGATCATGGCTGAGTACCAGGTGTGAAAGTATCACACATGGTCTATGGGCTAGACGACAGCTTCAAATGTACTCTGGTGATAAACTTTGGAACGGTCGTTGGGATTATTATCAGGATCCACGATGTTCTTCACACATGTACTCAATCACAGCAGCTGGAAGCTACGTTCAACGAGCCGGTCGACAAAGACGACATGAAGAGATGGAGAGATACGTGGAAGAAAATCTTTTTCTGAACGAGTTGAAAAGAGGGTTTACGGACGACAAAGTCTCCTTGTTGGACACTGATGTCGAAAGCTACCAAGATTTTTCAAGAATGAAAAGAGAAGCCCCAAGTGCTGCTCATAAGAAGACTGTTGCTGAGTGGATGTCCCCAGAATTGGCACGAAACATTTTCGACATATATGTTCCGAAGAAAATGAGGCATGAGGAGATGTTGCCGACTCCTGAAGAAATTAATGACGCTCTGGGAACTTCTCTTAGTGGGGATGCAAAAACATCATCAATTCCGGAAGAAGATGATGGCGAAAATGTACTGACTTCACCAGTAACAACCAGGAGGAAGAGAAGCACTCAAGAAAAAGACTCCTATCGGCATCTGTTGGAAAATGCTCAACCTTCGATGGCTGAATCCTTTACAGCGATGTTAAGAGGAAATCAGCGTCATGTCGAAACAATAAAAAAACCTCTGAAACCTGCAGTACCTGCAGGGACGACAGAATTGGATCTTCATGTTGCAGAAAGCTTTTTGATTCCTGGTGACTCTTTTGTTGCATCTCGATGTGGAGGTCATTTACTTGGAGTTGACGGATACAAAGAAGGAGATGCTTTGGTTTCGTGGCCTAAGTCATGTGTACCGCATTCATTGGAAGCTCCTTCAACTCTTGGATTGAGAGCCAGACTTGGAGTAAATTGGATGGGCCAGTACACTCTAAAACTTGGTCTTCGAGATGATGACCTTTGGGAAGCTCCACTTCATCAGTGTGGACCAACTGACTTGCATAATCCATCACTCAGAGCCCAACTGAGAAGAAGCCTTGGAATAAAGTTTGGTCTCTACTCATCTAGCGCCAGTGTTACTCAATCCTATTGGTTAATTTGTTGCCAATTCTTATTCTTCTTGGTCTACCGATTCACGAATTATTAAGTAGCAAAAGAAAAGTTGTTTTTTCTTTGATGTAACAAATTAAGGGTTGAAATGATTATGTTTATATGTACAAAGAAGATTATTCTATGCAAGTTCCTGTCATTGCCAGTAAAATAGTCTAGTTTTACTTAAACTATTTTATAACTGTAGGTAAATATGTAAATATCTGTACAGTATAGTTTTAAAAGTTCGTGGGATAACATAGGATATCTTGGAATGTTTTTGGGATAAATATTATCCCAGAGATACTTGAGTGATTGTTTATATATTTTATAAAGTATGTAAGAGTGTGCAAGTGTATAAGTGAATTAGTGTTTAAAAAAACGTACTTTAAGGAGGCTCGGCATTTTAATAAATTGCGACCAAGGGATGAAACCCCAGTGATTATTTATAAATATGCATGTACAACGGAAAATGCGTTACATGCTAGTAGGATATAATATGTACATACATATTTACATATAAATATATTTGATCTGTATATAAAAATACTGTAGATATGCATATACTAAAGTATATGCTTCCCTATAATGTATATGTATATATATTCCTAATTGCATATCTCAGGTACATAAGAAACTACAAGTGTGAGAGAAATAGATTGTGTGAAAATGTTGCGAAAGAAATTTGTTATTTGCAGAAAACGAAAATAAAACTTTCATAACTGTAGAATATGTTTTTCTTAAAACTGCCCTCTGATGGAAATCCTCATAATATAATATACAATAAATTTAGGGGCCGTGAATAAATGAATTGCAAAGTGCAGAAAGGGTACTAGTGACATTTTTGGCAAAAATAAATTAATAATGTATTCCTATAGATTCGAATACGCTCTATTTAATGTGTACACTACGAAAATAAATCAATATTTTGAAGTAGTTCCCATTTTGCAGTTAGCGATAAATATTACGTAAGGTTTTTTTTCTGACCGTAAGTTTTTACCCCTCACCTGTCTTACGTAATTTTTGAAGACTAATTTTTTTCGTGAATTTAATAATTATTGTTTCTTATGAATTACCAAATCAGTTCAAATTTCAACCAAGTAGTATACCTACGCCGGTTCTGTTCCGTGCTAAGATGTCTTTAGTCTGTAATGTTTCCTTCTTAACCAACGTCAATCAGATACCTAGTAGGAACCTACATTACCGGCCTAGATATACTTATTTGTAATTTCAACCAACAAATGAGAATTCTAAAAAAAATGTAATAGTTGATATTTCAAACGATACATTTTCAACCAAAAGGATTAATTTGTTTGAAAAAATACGAATTTAAAACAAAAATACAATAATTTCCAACAAAATAGTTACATTTTTAACCAAAAAGATTAATTTTCTACCGAAAAAAAAGAATTTTTCACAAAATACATTAATTCTTTAATAAAAAAAATTAATTTTCAACCAAAAATGAAATAATAAAATTTTTATTTGATAAAATTAATTTTCAAACAAACATGAAATGAATTTTCAACAAAATATTTGAATTTTTAACAAGACTGTTGAATTTTCGAGTTGAAAATACGAATTTTCTACGAAATAGTTGAATTTTCATGAAAAAGTTTATTTTCATAATTTTCAACTAAACAGTTGCATTTCGAACTAAGAAAGATGAAATTTTTGCAAAAGGAAATTAATTTTCAAACTAAAAAGATAAATGTTCAACAAAATGGTTAAATTTTCAAACAAACAATATTTTTTAGTCAAGAAATTTGTTTGTTAACAAATTGTTAAATTTTCAAGCAAAAAAAAAGAATTTTGAACAAAACGGTTTAAAGACTACTTAAAGATTCAAGACCTACTTAAAAGACTTTACGTAATTTATGCACGACCCCACACCAAAATTCCGAATAATTAACTTCCCTTTTTAATTTCAATAATTTATAATTTATAATTTATAACTTATAATTTATAATTCATCATTTATAATTTATGATTTATAATTTATAATTTATAATTTACAATTTACAATTTACAATTCATAATTTATAATTTATAATTTTTTACAATAATTCACAATTTACAATAATTTACAATATTTCGAAATTTACAAATAACAATTTACAATTTACAATAATTTACAATTCACAATTTACAACAATGTACTATAATTTACAATTTGAAATTTACAATTTACAATTTGCATTCGACAATTTACAATAATTTACAATTTTTTACAATAATTTACGATTTACAATTGGAAATTTACAATTTACGATTTACAATTTGAAATTTTCAATCCACAATTCACAACAATTTACAATTTACAATTTGCAATGGACAATTTACAATATTTTACAGATTTTTACAATAATTCACAATGTACATTTTACAATAATTTACAATTTTAAATTTACAATTAACAATGTACAATTCACAATTTACAACAATTTACAATTTACTATAATTTACCATTTACAGTACTTTAAAATTTACAATCAACATTTTTTACAATAATTTACAATTTACAATTGACATTTTTTTAATAATAATTTACAATTGACAATAATTTACAAGTTACAATTTATAAGTTACAATTTGAAATTTACAATTTACAACGATTTACAATAATTTACAATTTATAATTTGCAATTGACAATTTACAATAATTTACAATTTACAATTTTTTACAATAATTTACAATTTAGACATTTTTACAATAATTTATAATTCACAATCCACAATAATGTAAAATTTACCATTTTCAATTTACAATTTACAATAATTTACAATTTAGAATTTTGTACAATAATTTACAATTTACAATTTTTCACATTAATTTACAATTTACAATTTACAATAATTTAAAATTTGAAATTTACAGTTTACAATTTACAATAATTTACAATTTATAATTAACATTTTTTCACAATAATTTACAATTTACAATTCACAATAAAAATTTTTTTAAAATAATTTACAATTTACAATAATTTACAATTTACAAGTTACAATTGACAATTGGAAATTTACAATTTACAATACTAGAATTGCAACAATTTACAATAATTTGCAATTGACAATTGACAATTTACAATAATTTACCATTCACAAGTTTTAAAAATAATTTACAATTCACAATTTTCAATAATTTACAATTTACAATTCACAATAATAATTTACAATGATTAACAATTTACAATTTGAAATTTACATTATACAATTTACAATTTACAATGTATAGTTCATAATTTACAATTCACAATTCATAATTTACAATTTACGATTTACAATTTACAATTCACAATTTGCAAATTACAATTTACAATTTACAATTCACAATTTACAATTTACAATTTACAATTTACAATTTACAATTTACAATTTACAATTTGCAATTTACAATTTATAATTTACAATTTATAATCTATAATTTATAATCTATCATTTATAATGTCAATAAATCAATATCAAAAGTGAGTTCTTAAGGCAGAAAGCACTTTAAACATAAAAACCACCAAAACAATTCACCTGTTATCCCTATAGCGGACTCGCGACGGAACGGTTATTCTGTAACCCAACGCACAGTATTGCACGTCGGGTTGCCGCACATAGAATGTATCGAATAACTAATTATTAATTAATAATTAATTAAATTATTAATAACTCTATCATTACTCAACACTTTTCACTTGCATGAATCAAGTACACTCAACTTCCGATATAAGAACCGTTTCGGGCATGGCTTGCAGTGGCCTTGATCCTGAATCGGGGGAATCCAAACGTAAACAGGCAGGGCCGCTTGAATAATTTCTGTTGGATTTGGAAGCATGACGCAACCTAAAGCAACTAACGCAATGAGAGTGCGACCCTCAAGCTGTCTGTCACGCATGACTGAGCACATCCTCTCTTTCGGCCCCGCGGCTCCTCTCATCACGAAACTGCGGAGGCCATCAGTTCTGGGCATATCGTGAACCAGGGGTTCTTATATAGAGTGACCAGATGTCCCAATTTGGCGGGACATGTCCCGCTTTTTGGACATGTTCCGCCAAGTCCCGATTTTTTTTTAAATGTTCCACTTTTTGATTTAATTCAGCAGTTTTACATTTTTGTGTTCAAAAGCTTTTTTTTCGTGCTGTACATTTATCCGTGAACAATAACTTCGTTCATTTTTTACCACGTTTTTTCGAAGAGCCCCAAAAATAATTAGCTAACCATAAAAAAATTAGAAATTAAAAATTATATGCTGAAAAAATTTTTTCTCTCGTAAAGTTAGATTTCCTAATTTTATTGGGAGATGAGGGGGGGGGGTGCTTTGAGAATGTTCCGAATTTTCAATTCTGACATCTGGTCACCCTATTCTTATATCGGGAGTTGAGTGTACTTGATAAAGAAATTAATAATACACTCAAAGTTGAATGTTTAAAGTCGATTATTTTTGCAAATAAAATCCCTAAATAAATTCTAAATATAAAATTTGCTTGGAATTGACCTAAATATCGGCGATTCAGAGGCCTCTAGCAAAATTTAAAATTGTACTCCACTTGCATGCAAAAATGTACCGTGGTGAGCACCCGGGTACCCGTGTGTGCACTACTGTCTGTCCAAAAAGTTTAGGCACCTCGATTTTTGTACAGTTTTTCATGAAAATCTCAGCAGAAAAAAATTCTAAAAATATGAGACAACGCGCATTTTGCAGGCGAAGGTTTTGCCAATCCTGATACGGATTTTCAAAATTTTCAGATGATTAGCGATTATTTCCTGGCGAGTGAAAGGTGAAAAAGCACAATAATCAAATGATCATTTCAGAATATACTCAACTTTGAATGACTGTAAGTCACTAAAAATAAATTCTGAAAATTCTGAAAAAAATATATGCGTTTCGCTGATCCTTTCTGTGCACAGTGGTGAAATTTAGAGCAAAAAATAATTATTTGTTAATAAGTTATTAACAAAAGAGTAGGGAGTTGTCACCTCCGAATCTAAGGAACGTACAGAGATGATTCTTGAAGAAAATTACACATTTTTGGCGTCTGCCAATGTTGTACGTATTGACAATGAGAAAAACGTTGTACTTGAATGTTTAAAAAATTATTTTCATCTTGGAAAAATACAAAAGGCTTCATCATAATCTAGACAACCGCACTTTCAGTATAGGATCTTTCTTATGCTACTGTTACACGTGCAAAAAAGGGATACGGTTGCCTCGGTTATCATAAAGTCTTTTGTATTTTTACAATCAGAAAATAATTATTTAAACATTCAAGTGCAACGTTTTGCTCATTGTCAATACGCATAACATTTTCAGAAGCCAAAAATGTGTAATTTGCTTCAAGAATCATCTCTGTACGTTCCTTAGTTTCGGAGATGACACCTCCCTGTTCTTTTGTTAATAACTTATTAACAAATGATTATTTTTGGCTCTAAATTTCACCACTGTACACAGAAAGGATCAACAAAACCCATATATTTTTTTTCAGAATTTTCAGAATTTTTGTTAGTGACTTACAGCCATTCAAAGTTGAGTATTCTGAAATGATCATGTGATTATTGTGCTTTATAACCTTTCACTCGCCAGGAAATAATCGCTAATGGTATGAAAATTTTGAAACTCTGTAACAATATTGGCAAAACCTTTACCTTCAACATGCAAGCTGTCTCATATATTTAGAATTTTTTTCTGCTGAGATTTTCACGATAATCTGTACAAAAATCGAGGTGCCTAAACTTTTTGGACAGAGAGTAGGGTGGTCCAAAAATGCATTGGCAAATTGTTTTTTCTAATTGTTATGCATATCGTCCGGAATCTTGTTCAAATTCAAACAAAAATAATTCCATTTTTTTTTTCAATATATTTAGAGTTCTCTCAAGCCCACGTATTTCCCATACGAAAAAAAGACGTTTTTGTAAATTTTATTCAGAATCGTCAATATTAGCTGAATCAAGTAGAAAACTTGATATTTCTCTTCACAATTAGCCATACAATACGAAAAAAATATGACTTTTATAATATCACCCCCATAAGTATGGTTTATAGGGTATAGTAATTTTCTCTTAGAATAGATTTAAAAAGTCGCGGTTTTTTCAAAAATTTTCCACTTTCTGTCCAATTTTCAATAAGAGTGAGGTAATACTTAATAAATGTTAACAAAAATGATAGTTTAAACAATTTACTATTAATGTTAATAATATTCTCTTAGAAAAATGCTAGAGAATTGCAAGTTAAAAAAAAAATGTCCACTTTTTGTCTTTGTATTTTTTTGGACACCTGCTATCAGGGAAAACATCGACAACTAAATCGCTGAAAAGGCCGCGTAAAATTTCCGGTGCAATAAAAAAAAATCTTCAGGATAAGCCATATATAATTGTAAAATTGTTTAAAAGGGTAAATAATGAGAAGAAAAATTCTCCTAGAAACTACAATCAATTTTTGCGACGGTTCTGAAGGTACGCGCGGTAAAGGGCGGTAAAGTAACTTTTATTGATCTGGAGACGCATGCGTAATGAAAATGACTTCAGGTTCGCGAATTTCCGGTTCGCGACGGTGATATGCGGTAAAATTCGGGATTATTCGGGGTCAAGATTGAGAGGACCGCGCCTACACGTGGGGTTGTATAGATATAGACTATAGACGTCCATTTATTCCAAACTATACATGATCAACAAGTATAACTCGAGTCACGTTTCACAACAGTTGCATCTTTGGATAGCAAGACGTGAGTACGTTTTTCCCTTTTGTGCATAATTTCCTCCTTTTATTTGCATAATAACAACTTTACTATTTTTTTAAATGTCTGCTCTTGAGACCTCAGCTGCTCCCGAAAAAAGTAGAAACTGCATACTACATTTACTTACAGATTTTACTTTATAACTGTGAGATTAATTGCAATTTATCAATGATGGATTATTTAAATAATTTTTTTTTGCACAGTCATGAGTTGTATTACAAGCATGTATGTTGTATGTGGAATAGCCTTGAGCTTATTTTAATATATAATTATAAAATTGTTTATGAGTTCCCAGGCGGAAATATTATATATAGTTTATATATAGTTAGAAGTATTATATATAATATTCATTTGTTTTATACATTTTTTATATAAAACAAATGAATATTATATATAATACTTCAC